>JAWQFJ010006161.1:0-18324 GCA_034096865.1 Theodoxus fluviatilis | reverse complement strand
GTGCAGCAGGAACAACAAAATGTCCTCAGTGTCAGTCACTTAGGATAAACAAAATCTTTCATGCGATTGTTCTTTATTTCTCGGCCGGATCGGGTACGGACTGGAATCTTGGAGCCGGGACTGCAGGCCTCCCTCAGTGTTGGTTGCTTAGCTTTTTCAGCTGGACTTTTCGCCGGTACTTCCTGGTTTGGATCCGCCTGCGGTCGTACAGGTGTCATGGGCTGAGCAGACTCAGGGACTGTACTTTGTCTGGGGGGTGAGGACGAAGACTGCATGGCGTCATCATTATCGGAGACTGAAGCGGGCGCTGGAGTCGCATCGGAAGCGGATGTGCGCGTCGCTCGTTTGAGGTGAACTCTGTTTCGGCGGTAAACAGTTCCGTCGGCCTCAATATCGTATGATCGGTCATGGCGTTCTGGGACAGTAGCTTTGGTCGGGCTGCTCGTCCGGTGTTCAAAGTCCCAATCTGCGGCGAATTTTGTGAAGGACTCCGACGTAAACTGGGGACCATTATCGGTCACGACAGTGCAGGGAATGCCATATCTTGCAAAGTGTGCCTTTAGCTTTTTGATGATGGTGGTAGATTTGGTATTTTCCAGCCGATCGACCTCTATGAAGTTGCTGAAATAGTCGACAGTCACCATGTAGTCTTTGCCATCAAGCTCGAAAAGGTCAGCTCCCACTTTTTCCCATTGTCGGGAAGGAATTTCGTGCGGTTGCAAAGTTTCAGGCTGGTTGGCAGTTTGGTACATTCCGCAGGTTTCGCAGGTGGAGATGAAGTTCTTGATGTCTCCGGTCATGCCTGGCCAAAATAGGCATTCTCTGGCTCTTTTCAGGCAGCCATCGATTCCAGTGTGAGACGAGTGAACAGCAATTTTCATCTCAGAGCGCAAAGAGACTGGTACGACAACTCGTTCTCCCTTGAAAATCAGTCCGTCTTGGGTTGACATTTCGTCACGGAAGCTGAAGTAAGGAAACAGTTCATCAGGTAGGTCTTGCTTATTGTCTGGCCAGCCGTTCATGATGACAGACTTGAGGTTTTGAAGAGTTGCATCCTCATCTGTGGCTTTCTTCAGCTTGCTCAGCCGTTCCTTTCTGATAGGAAGATAGTCCAACATGTTGACGTGCTCGAAGTCTTGCTGCTTGCTGGGACAGTTGATGTAGGCACGAGACAAAGTGTCGGCTAGGTACATTTCTGTGCCTTTCTTGTATGTCACATTGACATCATACGCTTGGATACGTAGCATCATGCCTTGCAGACGTTTAGGTGCAGCAGAGAGGGACTTCTGTAGAATGGACTCCAGTGGCTTGTGGTCACTTTCAACATGGACAGGGCGTCCAAAAGTGTACTGATGGAACTTTTCCAGGCTCCAGACAATGGCTAGCATTTCCTTTTCTATCTGTGCATAGCGGGTTTCAGTGTCGGTTAGCGCGCGACTGGCGTACGCGACAGGGACTCCGTTCTGCGTCAGGACTGCTCCAAGACCTGTTTGACTGGCATCGCACTGAACTGTAAGTTCTTCTTGCGGGTTGTAGAAGGCGAGGACCGGAGCTGTAGTCACCAGCTTTTTCACAGCTTCGAAAGCCTTGTCATGAGTTGGAGTCCACGTCCACTCCATCTCATCGCGGGTGAGTTGCCGGATAGGCTCCAGAACATCAGACAGCTTGGGAAGGAACTTGGCGAGGTAATTCACAAACCCACAGAAACGACGCACGCCCTCTACATTTTCAGGCTTGGGCATCTTCAGCACGGCTTCGACTTTCTCAGGGTCGATCTTCAGACCGTCGCTGGTCACTAGGTGCCCCAGAAATGAGATTTCTGTCTTGCGAAGCTCAGCCTTCTCACGATTGAGCTTCATTCCCATCTGGCGACATCGCTCTAGTAGATTCACCAAATTCTTGTCATGGTCTAGGGTCGCGGACTCCATGTCTTCACCCTCACCATACACGATGATGTCGTCAGACACACCGATGACAGCATTCAGACCTTCAAGAGCTTGGTCCAGACGCTTCTGGAACAGTTCGCTGCTCACCGACGTGCCGAAGGGACAGCGCTTCCATCGGTAACGACCGTAGGGGGTCTGAAAAGTCGTCAGAAAGCTGGACTCTTCATCCAGATGAACATGCCAGTATGCGTTGCTGAGATCCAATTTGGAAAAGACTTTAGCGTTGGCGAGCTTGGGCAGTATGTCTTCCATCACAGGCAAAGGATAGTGTTCCCTTTTCAGTGCCTTGTTCAGAGGTCTCGGATCAATACAGATGCGAAGCTTTCCAGACTTCTTTGTAGCAACAACTAGACGACTACACCAGTTTGTCGGTTCACTAACAGGAGTGATGATGCCACTCTCTGTCAGCTTGTCAAGTTCAGCCTTGACCTTAGACTTGAGGGAGTGAGGAACGCGGCAGGTAGGAGAGATAACGGACCTCACTGTGTCGTCGATCTCGAAGTGTGCTACTCCAGGTAGACTTCCTTGTGTGTCATCAAACACATCAGGATGCGTTGACAGAGGATCCGAGCTCATGACCTTTGTCACGTTGGCAACGCTCTCAAAGTTCTCATAGTTCACTGTGATGAGCTTCATTGCTTCAGAAGTTTTCTTGCCCAGTAGTGGAATAAAATCGTCTTCCACAACTATGAAGTCAGCCTTGAACTTCTTGCCATTCTTCGGATTCTTGAGAACAAGCTGTGTTCTCCCCTTAGGCTTGATCACTGTGCCATTGTACATGTGAAGCTTCGTCTTGCTAGGCTCAAGCTTGGCAGTCTTGATATACTTGATCGGGATCACGTTGACACTGGCGCCTGAGTCGATCTGACAGGTCACAGTGTCGCCTCTGATGATCATCTCAGCTTTGATGATTTTCTCAGAATGCTGTTTGCTTCCTACAGCGAGCAAACGCTCATCCTCTGATTCGTAATCAGACTCATCTCCGATCTGGTGAAGCTTCTTGCTCTTCTTCTTCTGCTGGCACACGGGAGCGAAGTGATTCTTCTTCTTACAAAAGTTGCAGACCTTGCCCCATGCTGGGCATTTTTCTTTCTTCGTAACGTGTGTCTGACCACAGAACTTGCATGATGGCTTCATTTTGTGACGATTTTTATCGCCAGTAGAAACGCTACAGGCTTCAGCACTCCCTTCATCCGACTTGAGGGACTTCAGTTGCTGAGAAGTAGCTTCTGCAGCACGACAGGTGTTGATGCAAGATTTCAGGATCAACGCTGGGTCTTGCAACAGGCGCTTTCAGGTAGAGCCATCGCGGATACCTAGAACGATGCGGTCACGCTGCAACGTTTCCTTCAGACAGTCGCAGAAATTGCAAGTAGCGGCAAGAGTACGCAACGCAGCAATGCAGTCATCGATGCTCCCATCAGGCTTCTGATCTCTCCTATTGAAGACGTACCTTTCGTAGGTTTCATTCGTCCTGCCAATGAAGTGAGTGTCAAATGCCTTGACGATATCATCGACTGAAGGGTCGTCATCTAGCTGCAAGCCGTTGTAGATCGATAGGCTATCGCATCCAATCGAATTCAGAAAGAATGCTCTCTGGTATTCTTTTCTTCCTTGTCGAGTCTTGTCACAACGCAAACGTTCATCCACATTTGCTTAAAAAGTTTCCTCTCGTCAGGTCCTTTCCGCACATTCAAGGATGGAGGAGGATTGACACGAACTACTGTGACGAGGAGGAGGAGAACGCCGAACAACTTCGTCGTCCGACATGACCAGAGGAAAAGTCAACGGTTGTCTACACGAGTCCCCAATGCTTACTAGCACCTTTAGCACCTACCACCGCTGCCACCATGTTGCGTTATGCCTGTTGATAACACAATAAGTCGGGGCTCAGGTACTGAAAGGTACGGGGTTTTCTTTTAATGTCAACAGAGCTGCGTCAGTGTTGCCAGGGATCTATCTAGGCCAGCGGCGCCGCTTGGCTTTCAAGGCTGTGGCTGTCCACAGGTGAGGGACGATTGTGCTGCAGGGGTGTGTTGTGTTATGCCTCTTGATAACACAATAAGTCGGGGCTCAGGTACTGAAAGGTACGGGGTTTATTCAAGAAGAAAACTGAACTAAGATCTGGTCTAGATCAGTTTCAAGTGGTCAGAGAAAAGGGAAATAACTCTCTTGGTGAGTTATGCACATAACAGAAACAACGAAACATCCTTCTTTCTTTAAAGTTGCCACGTAGGTCGGAGTCAGCGACAATGAATAATCATAAACTAAAACAAATAGTAAGCCTACATACAAACATGCAGAACTTGCGAGTTCTTTGGTGCAGCAGGAACAACAAAATGTCCTCAGGGTCAATCACTTAGGATAGACACAATCTTTCATGCGATTGTTCTTTATTTCTTGGCCGGGTCTGGTACGGACTGGGATCTTGGAGCCGGGACTGCGGGCCTCCCTCAGTGTTGGTTGCTTAGCTTTTTCAGCTGGACTTTTCGCCGGTACTTCCTGGTTTTGATGCGCCTGCGGTCGTACAGGTGTCATGGGCTGAACAGACTCAGAGACTGTACTTTGTCTGGGGGGTGAGGACGAAGACTGCACGGCGTGTAGCGGCCAAAATAATTTCCCGGCCAAAATAATTTCCGGAAGTCATCGCAGAGTTATCTGCTCGGCTCTCTCTTTATGCAATTTACCGCTCCTGCACCTGTTCTTCGCATGGAATATATCTCGACAAACGACGCATTAGTTGCTTTACGAGTTTTTGTGTTTTGGTGCATTTGTGTAGTTTAACACATAATGTAGCGTTCAAAAAAGTTTTTCCCTGTAAAAAGCCGTCTCCCCTGCCGGAAATAATATGGGAGTCACCTCCCTGTAGTCTATTTTTAGTCTGCTTTTATAAAACGCGACCGTTGACTGACTTCGCACGCCCGGGGAGTTATACTAAGATCCGGCCGCGTTAATATATCTGCATTTTGTGACAAGCGTCTTGCTCGGCGGTACTGTACTCCATGCACCTTAACGGCCCGCGTGATTCGGGTGTAATCTTAAGCTAAACGACGTTCCGAATGTTTCCGACTTCGACCATTTCAGCAGCGCCAATAAACGTCGTTTAGCTTAAGATTACACCCGAATCACGCGGACCGTTAAGGTGCATGGAGTACAGTACCGCCGAGCAAGACGTTTGTCACAAAACGCAGATATATTAACGCGGCCGGATCTTAGCATAACTCCCCGGGCGTGCGAAGTCAGTCAGGCGGAGTGGCGGGTGCCGTCTCATTTTAGAGTTGAATTCTCAGCACGTCCCGAGCAGATAACTCTGCGATGACTTCCGGAAATTATTTTGGCCGGGAAATTATTTTGGCCGCTACACGGCGTCATCATTATCGGAGACTGAAGCGGGCGCTGGAGTCGCATCGGAAGCGGATGTGCGCGTCGCTCGTTTGAGGTGAACTCTGTTGCGGCGGTAAACAGTTCCGTCGGCCTCAATATCGTACGATCGGTCATGGCGTTCTAGGACAGTGGCTTTGGTCCACTCTTTCTTGCCGAGGGTGAATGGTTGCATTCTGACATTGTCACCCTTTCTCAATGGTGGAAGATCTTTTGCGTGGTTGTCAAACTGTTCCTTTTGTTTCTTTTTATTCTTGCTCATTTTATGCTTTTCTTCCTCAGTGTTGACCTTTGGTAGGAGTAGATCGCTTGAATTGGGAAGGAGAGTTCTGGTTCTTCTGTTGAGCATTTTCTGAGCTGGACTGGTTCCAGTGGACTGACTTTGGGTATTTCTGTGGTTGAGTAGCACCAAAAATTGATCGGCATCCTTGTTCTTCCTCAGCAGTGTTTTTGCGGTCTTGTCTGCTGATTCGGCTCTCCCATTGGATCTTGGGTGATATGGGCTGCTCGTCCGGTGTTCAAAGTCCCAATCTGCGGCGAATTTTGTGAAGGACTCCGACGTAAACTGGGGACCATTATCAGTCTCGACAGTGCAGGGAATGCCATATCTTGCAACGTGTGCCTTTAGCTTTTTGATGATGGTGGTAGATTTTGTATTTTCCAGCCGATCGACCTCTATGAAGTTGCTGAAATAGTCGACAGTCACCATGTAGTCTTTGCCATCAAGCTCGAAAAGGTCAGCTCCCACTTTTTCCCATTGTGGGGAAGGAATTTCGTGCGGTTGCAAAGTTTCAGGCTGGTTGGCAGTTTGGTACATTCCGCAGGTTTCGCAGGTGGAGATGAAGTTCTTGATGTCTCCGGTCATGCCTGGCCAAAATAGGCATTCTCTGGCTCTTTTCAGGCAGCCATCGATTCCAGTGTGAGACGAGTGAACAGCAATTTTCATCTCAGAGCGCAAAGAGACTGGTACGACAACTCGTTCTCCCTTGAAAATCAGTCCGTCTTGGGTTGACATTTCGTCACGGAAGCTGAAGTAAGGAAACAGTTCATCAGGTAGGTCTTGCTTATTGTCTGGCCAGCCGTTCATGATGACAGACTTGAGGTTTTGAAGAGTTGCATCCTCATCTGTGGCTTTCTTCAGCTTGCTCAGCCGTTCCTTTCTGATAGGAAGATAGTCAAACATGTTGACGTGCTCGAAGTCTTGCTGCTTGCTGGGACAGTTGATGTAGGCACGAGACAAAGTGTCGTCTAGGTACATTTGTGTGCCTTTCTTGTATGTCACATTGACATCATACGCTTGGATACGTAGCATCATGCCTTGCATACGTTTAGGTGCAGCAGAGAGGGACTTCTGTAGAATGGACTCCAGTGGCTTGTGGTCACTTTCAACATGGACAGGGCGTCCAAAAGTGTACTGATATAACTTTTCCAGGCTCCAGACAATGGCTAGCATTTCTTTTTCTATCTGTGCATAGCGGGTTTCAGTGTCGGTTAGCGCGCGACAGGCATACGCGACAGGGACTCCGTTCTGCGTCAGGACTGCTCGAAGACCTGTTTGACTGACGTCGCACTGAACTGTAAGTTCTTCTTGCGGGTGGTAGAAGGCGAGGACCGGAGCTGTAGTCACCAGCTTTTTCACAGCTTCGAAAGCCTTGTCATGAGTTGGAGTCCACGTCCACTCCATCTCATCGCGGGTGAGTTGCCGGATAGGCTCCAGAACATCAGACAGGTTGGGAAGGAACTTGGCGAGGTAATTCACAAACCCACAGAAACGATGCACGCCCTCTAAATTTTCAGGCTTGGGTATCTTCAGCACGGCTTCGACTTTCTCAGGGTCGATCTTCAGACCGTCGCTAATCACTAGGTGCCCCAGAAATGAGATTTCTGTCTTGCAAAGCTCAGCCTTCTCACAATTGAGCTTCATTCCCATCTGGCGACATCACTCTAGTAGATTCACCAAATTCTTGTCATGGTCTAGGGTCGCTGACTCCATGTCTTCACCTTTACCATACACAATGATGTCGTCAGACATACCGATGACAGCATTCAGACCTTCAAGAGTTTGGTCCAGACGCTTCTGGAACAGTTCGCTGCTCACCGACGTGTCGAAGGGACAGCGCTTCCATCGGTAACGACCGTAGGGGGTCTGAAAAGTCGTCAGAAAGCTGGACTCTTCATCCAGATGAACATGCCAGTATGCGTTGCTGAGATCCAAATTGGAAAAGACTTTAGCGTTGGCGAGCTTGGGCAGTATGTCTTCCATCACAGGCAAAGAATAGTGTTCCCTTTTCAGTGCCTTATTCAGAGGTCTCGGATCAATACAGATGCGAAGCTTTCCAGACTTCTTTGTAGCAACAACTAGACGACTACACCAGTTTGTCGATTCACTAACATGAGTGATGATGCCACTCTCTGACAGCTTGTCAAGTTCAGCCTTGACCTTAGACACGAGGGAGTGAGGAACGCGGCAGGTAGGAGAGATAACGAACCTCACTGTGTCGTCGATCTCGAAGTGTGCTACTCCAGGTAGACTTCCTTGTGTGTCATCAAACACATCAGGATGCGTTGACAGAGGATCCGAGCTCTTGACCTTTGTCACGTTGGCAACGCTCTCAAAGTTCTCATAGTTCAATGTGATGAGCTTCATTGCTTCAGAAGTTTTCTTGCCCAGTAGTGGAATAAAATCGTCTTCCACAACTATGAAGTCAGCCTTGAACTTCTTGCCATTCTTCGGATTCTTGAGAACAAGCTGTGTTCTCCCCTTAGGCTTGATCACTGTGTCATTGTACATGTGAAGCTTCGTCTTGCTAGGCTCAAGCTTGGCAGTCTTGATATACTTGATCGGGATCACGTTGACACTGGCGCCTGAGTCGATCTGACAAGTCACAGTGTCGTCTCTGATGATCATCTCAGCTTTGATGATTTTCTCAGAATGTTGTTTGCTTCCTACAGCGAGCAAACGCCCATCCTCTGAATCGTAATCAGACTCATCTCCGATCTGGTGAAGCTTCTTGCTCTTCTTCTTCTGCTGGCACACGGGAGCGAAGTGATTCTTCTTCTTACAAAAGTTGCAGACCTTGCCCCATGCTGGGCATTTTTCTTTCTTCATAACGTGTGTCTGACCACAGAACTTGCATGATGGCTTCATTTTGTGACGATTTTTATCGCCAGTAGAAACGCTACAGGCTTCAGCATTCCCTTCATCCAACTTGAGGGACTTCAGTTGCTGAGAAGTAGCTTCTGCAGCACGACAGGTGTCGATGCAATATTTCAGGGTCAGCGCCGGGTCTTGCAAAAGGCGCTTCCTAGTAGAGCCAACCGGATACCTAGAACGATGCGGTCACGCAGCAACGTTTCCTTCAGACAGTCGCAGATATTGCAAGTAGCGGCAAGAGTGAGCAACGCAGCAATGTAGTCATCGATGCTCTCATCAGGCTTCTGATCTCTCTTATTGAAGACGTACCTTTCGTAGGTTTCATTCGTCGTGCCAATGAAGTGAGTGTCAAATGCATTGACGATATCATCGACTGAAGGGTCGTCATCTAGCTGCAAGCCGTTGTAGATCGATAGGCCATCGCATCCAATCGTATTCAGAAAGAATGCTCTCTGGTATTCTTTTTCTTCCTTGTCGAGTCTTGTCACAACGCAAAAGTTCATCCACATTTGCTTAAAAAGTTTCCACTCGTCAGGTCCTTTCCGCACATTCAAGGATGGAGGAGGATTGACACGAGCACTGTGACGAGGAGGAGGAGGACGCCGAACAACTTCGTCGTCCGACATGACCAAAGGAAAAGTCAACGGTTATCTACGCGAGTCCGCAATGCTTACTAGCACCTTTAGCACCTGCTACCGCTGCCACCATGTTGTATTATGCCTCTTGATAACACAATAAGTCCGGGCTCAGGTACTGAAAGGTACGGGGTTTATTCAAGAAGAGAACTGAAGTATGATCTGGTCTAGACCGGTTTCAAGTGGTCAGAGAAAAGGGAAATAACTCTCTTGGTGAGTTATGCACATAACAGAAACAACGAAACAGTGTGCACCCAGGCGGAACTAAGGGGCAGACAACTGTAGTGCTCTTTTAAAATAAGCTCCCTTTGATTGTGAACCCCACAGTCATGCTTGTTACATAAACAGATAGATTAGGCGACGGTTAGTTAACACACACACACACAGCCTTTCTCTTCTCTTAGATGTCCGTCGCGGGCGACTATGACCTCAGTGACTCCGAAGGTAGGATTGCAGCCCGAACTGCGATGCACATAAGCGACCGCACTCCGGGCATGCTACAGCAGTAGTAGGGTCCAACCTCCTTTCTTTACGGGCAGCACGCTTGCTGTCCAATCTCTGCAGGCGCCGCTCCTCAAAAGCCGCTACACCTGGCAGCCGCCGAGCGCCAGGCGCTACGGTCCGCAGCCAGGGACTCGCAGCCAGAGACACTGATCCTGCAAGCTCTGAGAGTGGCCCTAATGCCGTCTTTGTAGCGTTTGGTTGGACCTCCAGGGACCCTCGCACCATCAGCCAGCTCAGAGAGGAAGATCATTTTGGGAAGGCGGGTGTCGCTCATCTTCATTACACGACCGACCACAGGGGCGGATCTGGGGGGGGGGGGTGCAATGGGTGCAATTGCACCCCCCCCCAGCGGGACAAAAAAAAAAAGGGAAAAAAAGAAGAAAAAAAAGAAAGAAAAAAAACCAAACAAGAGATATGTTGATAATGTAGTAATGTAAATGTAATTGCACCCCCACCCCCAAGCAAAAAGACAAAAAAAATGAGAGAGAGACTCAGGGAAAGAGATGTTGATAAATATTGGAATGTAAATATAATTGCACCCCCCCCCTCCTCGGCTTAAAAAAAAGAGAGAGAAGCTGATAAATATAGTAATGTAAATGTAATTGCACCCCCCCCCCTCCCTCGGCAGAACAAAAAAGAGAAAGAGATGCTGATAAATATAGTAATGTAAATGTAATATTACCCCCAGCCAAAAAACTAACTAAATAAATTAAAGAAATAAAATACATAAACAATGATAATACATAAATAAAAAAATGGAAAGAGAAATATGTTGATAAATATAGTGATGTAATTGCACCCCCCCCCCCCCCCCCAGCCAAAATAAAAAGGGGTGGGTGGGTGCAGAGAGAGAGATGCTGATAAATATAGGAATGCACTAGTAAAATTAAATGTAATTGCACCCCCCCCCCTTACACACACACACACACACACACACACACACACACACACACACACTCACACATACAGCAAAAAAAGAGAGAGAGAGAGAGAGAGAGAGAGAGAGAGAGAGAGAGAGAGAGAGAGAGAGAGAGAGAGACTGAGAGATGCTAATACAGGAATGAAAATAGACATTCCAGATGCTGTCAACAGATTTGCAACAAAATACAACACAGTCATGCGCCTTCAGCCACAGAAAATGTTGTCACATGATTAGGCCTATGACTAGGCAAATTCCTCCATGTGTGTGTTTATTCAATGTCTCTAGACTGACCAGGCCTGACTCCCACAACAAACTGGTTACAGATGTCTTCTTACATATTCGGAATAAAGATTATTAAATTCGAGGTATGATCTTGTTGCAAAGACTTTTTCCTCATGTTGTTTTTGTGAATTGTGATTCTTTATTATTAACATCGAACTTATTTAGCACTGTACATTTTCGAGCATGTGCTTCCCAAGAGAGAGACAGTTGGTCCTATCTCCACCCCCCACCACATCAGTGGCAAAATGTATCGCCTGAAAATAGCACTTTACACGCTCAGATTGCACCAGATTGCACCATTTTGCTTCCTTTTTAAAACAAAATTCCGGGGGGGCATGCCCCCAGACCCCCCTAGCATGCTCGGCGCTTCGCGCCGTCGGTTCGGCGCTTCGCTGATAAGATACAAAACAAAAAAAAAAGAACTTTGCACCCCCCCCTTTCAAAACCCAGATCCGCCCCTGGACCAAACGCATCTGAGCCTTCATTATGAGGGCCTCAATGCCCCAGATTTGAGCCAGCTGCAGTACCTCTGTGTTGAAAGCTCAGTCCTCCCGGGATACCTTCATTAATTTTCGGAGGCATCTCAGATGGAACTGGTCGAGGGTCCTCAGCTGCTTGCTGAAAACAGTCCAAGTCTCACAGTCGTAAAGCAACGATGTCAGGACAACGGCCTTGTAGACTGCAATCTTTGTTTGCACGGTTAGGCCGCGTCGTCCAAAAGACGTCTTTGCAAGCCGATTGGAGATATCCCTGACCAAGCTGCAGTAACTAGATGTGAGACAGCTCCCCAGGTACGCAAAGGAGTCCACCGCCCGCAATTCTGAGCCATTGATCTTGATGACCGGTTCTGAGACTTCTTGTCCAGGTGCTGGTTGAAGTATTACCACTGTCTTTTGCAGCCTGATGGTGAGACCAAAGGTGCGGGCTGCCAATGACAGGCTATCAGCCAACTCTTACAGATCGTCTTGGCTATGTGCAGCAAGAGCACAGTCATCCGCAAAGAGGAAGTCTCTCACCGAAGCTGCCAGCACTTTGGATTTGAATCTGAGCCGTTGCAGGTCGAAGACACGTTCATCAGTACGGTACCTAATTGTGTCCCTGCATCAGCTGAATCCAAAGCCAAGCAAACTAAGACGCACAGGTCCAAAGACCACGTGACGGAGGTCCATCGATTTCGACAAAGACGTCAGTGACGCCAAAGATGAGACCGCAACCCAAACTCACAAGCGCAAAATCTGTGGCAACGGGGGCAGGCTGTGTTCAGATCAACGTGTGCTGCAATGCGCACGTTTTGCACACTTCGTTCGTTGTCAAACTACAGCACACATGTTTCTCGAAATGCTTAGCTCAACCTTTTATCATTGCTGTCCAAGGAAAGAAATTATAGAACAGTTTTGCCCGACTGACTGTGTTGATGCTGCGTGTATTTTAATGGCTTCTTTTGTATCATTGTAGCGGTCTTCTAGGCCTTGTTTCCCATTGAGGAGCACAGAGTGGGTGATTTTCTCACGAAGCCTGTACTCTCCTCTTCCCACCACATGATCAGCCAATGACAAGCTGGTGTATCATGATGAGCGCATTCATTCCAGGCATACTCTTTTTCGACGCTCAGTCCGTCCATGATATTCTCATAGTCTTGCGAAGGCATCTGAAGTGGAACTGTCCATATGCTGCCTGTATACGGTCCATGTCTCACGACCGTACAGCAGGTATGGAAGTACAGCAGGTATGGAAGTACAGCAGCTCTGTAAAGAGCAGTTTTCTTTACCAGGGACAGTCCGCTCTCCTCCCACACCTCCAAAGTTTCTACACCACAGCCACCTCCCACTGTCACCACTGAGCTCCCCACACTCCACAGGCGTCCCACCCTGTCATCCACGTCATGGAGAGAGGAGAAGAGACACAAGTCCACGTACCGCTCTTTCTACAGTGGGAGAGAGTTTTATGGGGTCTGCTGCTACTCCATACACAAACTTGCGGTGTGCAGTGATCAACTCAACCTTGCTGACACATCGACTTTGGTCGATAGTTTCTTTTCCTAGAAAACGACGTCAGTTCGCTTCACAGCTAGTCAGGGGGAGGTCACTCTAGCTAACTCTCAAAAAAGGATCGCTGGAACTAGACAAACTGCACGCGCGTACACACGAATTAACATACACCCACTAACATGTCCAATCGAAAATTTTATAAAAACTGTACAGCTATGCCACTAACTTATGTTCATAAAGCTAATGATTCTAAGCACAGAACAGTTAGAATTTTGAAAATCGCCCCAGTAGATCCAGAGTTGCAGCCCACCAATGCCCTCTTCTGGGGCATTCTAGTAAACTAGAGATTTCGCCTACCGGCAAAAGTATCTCTAGCACTGTTGACATCACGTGATGGAAGGTTTTCGGCAAATTTATGCAAGCGGAGGTCACACGAGAGGCTTGTGGGATAGCCGATGTGCTTCCTGACATACGCCGTTAAAGTAGTTCTAAGACTATTTCGCACAAAACTCTTAACTTACTCTTGTTGAGACAACAAACAAGCGTTTATTCGATACAATAAAATGTTTGTGTTGAAATGGAACCAAGTTTTTACATCTGAATGATTTCTGTAAAAAGTGGAGAGAAAAATAGTATCAGAACGAACTATTTTTGGCGCAAGGCTGTAATGCCAAGGGTCAAGCCTATTACGCATTCATTGCGAACTGTGCCAGAGTCAATACTACTGACTCGGGTTTACAGAATGCTTCTGGGGGACATTTTCAATGTAGAGACAAAGAACAAAGCCGGTGGACCAGAAAAATGACAAAATTCGTAGTTTTTTTGCTGTAATTTCCCAAGCAGAAGAGATATATTTGTGATAATTGGTGTGCACACGCATTTTTAGGTGAGGAATACAAAGGCACCAACTGGAATAGTCTATGTATCATGCCTTGCTATATATTTGCATAAATTTGCATATTTTTATGGTGCATGATTTTTAAAAAGTTTAGTAAAGAATCCCATGAAAATAAATTAATAAATTGTGAAAATTGTATTGTTCACAATGAAAAGCTAATTTTGAATAACTAGCAACACGCCATTCAGTATCATTTGCATATTTAAATTAATTTGCATGAAGAACAAAATACATGTGTAAATCATATATGTTGAGTTATTAGCATCATTCATAAGTTGAATCATTAAAGATGCTCTAAACTCAAATACAAGCACAAATTCTACTTATCAAGTGATCTAATTTGCATAAATTTGAATATTTTATTCAACTGCATTTTGCAAAATTAGTTACATTGATAACGTATTCTTAGTGTTAGTGGCAACATGTAATCGTGGTAAAGGTGCCTGATTTTATCCTGTCTCTTTTTCTTAGTTTAAGTCTGGGCTTTTAAACTGCACTTTTTAACCCCTGGTCATTGGGGAAAAGTATGTGATGCATAAACACCATCTCCCCTCTGTGGGAGGCATGCAACTAGGTTGTGGATGTATGCTCTAACATGATAGTTCTCAACTGTCCCTGGATAGATAGAGGCACTGTGAGTTTAGCTCATTGCTCAGGGATGATACTCAATAGAAGCCATGCATGTTTGAGATTCTTCACATATTAGTCACAAAACAAGTGCAGGTTGAACATTCTAATTATGTGGCCAGGGCCACTGATGCCCCCAAAAGTACTGACATCAACTTGATGTGTATCCTGTTTGCACAAAGCCAACATATGTTGGGTAAATGGAAAACCTCATTTCTGGGCATACACTGACCAGGTAAACATGAATGCAAGAATCTGAGTTTTTTATAATCAATACCTGTAGGTTGATAAATAGTCTTGAACAGAATATATTTATTAGATGATAACAACTTCATAATTATTGTCCCATAAAGTGATGTACTGAATGTAGGATGGTACAATCTCTCTCTCTCTCTCTCTCTCTCTCTCTCTCTCTCTCTCTCTCTCTCTCTCTCTCTCTCTCTCTCTCTCTCTCTCTCTCTCTCTCTCTCTCTCTCTCTCTCTCTCTCGCTCTCCCTCCTTCCGGGCACAGTGACATGTGTATATCCTGCCTGCCGGTGGCTGGATCCCCTGCCTCTCTCTGGACTGGCTCTGCTGTCATTCTTTCTCCATTTTGTTGCTGTTAGCTGTCCACTCCAGCAATGTTGGGGTGACAGGCGATTCAGAGTGTGGGAATTTCAGAAGCAAGGTCTTCCGGCTTTAGTTTGACACGTGCTTGTATATCCCCTATTCGGGTCTGCAATGAAGCTGGTAATCAGGAGTATTTGCCGCTGGTGCTCTTTTGCGCGGAGAAACCAAAACGTGGTCTCTAGGGTAGGCCTAGTGACTCCTGGTCAGTACAAATTGGCTTCAGAACGCAGTGAGAGAGTACCAAGAGGTGTTCATTTTTGGTTTTTAAGCAGATACGCCTGTTGCTTGTTTCTTGTCGCAGTATGCAGGCTTGAAGTGACAAAGCTAGGTTCGAGCTTGCAAGCAGATGTAACTAAATATGGCGTGGATCGGTGTAGTGTAGTGCTGTTGAATACTATGTCTCTCTCGTTCTCAGCATTTCTGCTGCAGGAATGCAGTGCATGATTATTGAACAGAGCTCGCGCAAACTACATTGACTCGTTAAAAATATAATTAAATGCACTCGCATATTCATTGTTGTTGTTGCTGTCCTCCTCATGCTTCCGTGTTCGTCTTTGTTTATCCTTTTTGTTGATGTTACGAATAGACCCATCGTGTCTCCTTACGCCTCGCCTCGCCTCGCTCTTAGTCTCATTTGCTCCAGTTATGTTCTTGTTATTGGTCTTAACTAGCCGTCATAGGCTAATAAGCAGTAAAGCTCCATTCGTTCGTTCATTCATTCATTCGTTCCGTCGGTCATTATGTATTTATTAATGCATTCGTTTGTTCGTTCATCCCCATTGTCTGCATGTACAGGTCGATGCGTCTGATATCACTCATTAAGACAATTCTTAACCGGGCATATCTTTGACTGGGCGAACACTTAGCTCAGGAACTTATCCTGAGAGTAGGTAAAGCATTTGCGAACAGTTTTCTGTCCGAACTACACAGTTACACGAGAAGCTGTCTAGTATTGTACAACTCTGTAGCCCAACTTTTGACTTGATTCGATTTCGACGCACAACTCAATATGAATAATGTAGCAATATTCATTAACTACTGATGTACTCTACTTTGTGCTTTGAGACATTAATACTGTTATTTAGGTACGGTACATATGTTTGTGTGTCAGTTATCCTGAAAATGAGCGTTTTGTGTTCGAGCTGAGGACAATATGGCGGTTTGTGCGCCCTGCCAGAGCAAGCCCTGGGAACACTATGTACACGTCAAACCTTGTTTCAAAGGAAAGTGTTAGTCCGGTGAAAAACGGCCTGTTTAGCGCATATTCCCTTGTACATGCTTGTGTTGTAGTGGCCACACACAGGTTCAACCGTGGGTCCGTTATGCAAGGGGGGAGGGACTTTGTGAGGAGATTGACACCCCACAGGCTGCCACAAGTTCGGGAGGGGAGTTCACGACAACTCTTATTCTCAAAACAAAATAGTTGTACAGGTCTGCATCTCGAAAATCTGCAGGAAAATCCACTGCCGAACACCATCCTGTCTTGAGGCTGACTGGATCAGGAAGTTTTTGGCCCGATGGTGTTGTTAGTTTTGGAAACTTTGGGGCTGTTGTAGGGATGCGCACCCGCCACCACCGAACTCCTCAGCTTATAATGTGCTAAGTTTAGTAGTGAGCAATGCGCAACCGCTCTTCGCCGTTAATCGCCATTATAACGGACGTTACCGTTACGCGCGACAATGCACGGCCGGAAAGCACGCAGATTCCTCTGTGGGCACGTTCATGCAAGGAGGAGAGGGACATCGTGACAAGATCAACACTAACAGGCTCAAGCCGTTCTCAACAACATGAGACTGAGAGCAAACCACATCATGGGCACCATTGACAGTCAACGGTTGAGCACACACACTTACAACCCAAAGAGAGAGAGAATCATTCACTTACCTTCACTAGCGACGATACACTCGTTTCACTCCTGATTGCCGCTGTCGCTCAGCTCTCTCTCTCTCACTCTGGTGTTGTCCTGGAGATCGCTCCACTCGGCGATGATACACCCGTTTCATAGTCGGGTAGCTGAGTTCAGAAAAGTGTAACATGCTAAACGTTGAGGGTTACAAGCGTCCACCTGGGCTAAATGGAGAGTCTAGCAAAAAGACAAAAAATGAGAGAGAGACTCAGGGAAAGAGATGTTGATAAATATTGGAATGTAAATATAATTGCACCCCCCCCCCCCTCCTCGGCTTAAAAAAAGAAGAGAGAAGCTGATAAATATAGTAATGTAAATGTAATTGCACCCCCCCCCCTCCCTCGGCAGAACAAAAAAGAGAAAGAGATGCTGATAAATATAGTAATGTAAATGTAATTCCACCCCCAGCCAAAAAACTAACTAAATAAATTAAAGAAATAAAATACATAAACAATGATAATACATAAATAAAAAAATGGAAAGAGAAATATGTTGATAAATATAGTGATGTAATTGCACCCCCACCCCCCCCCCCCCAGCCAAAATAAAAAGGGGTGGGTGGGTGCAGAGAGAGAGATGCTGATAAATATAGGAATGCACTAGTAAAATTAAATGTAATTGCACCCCCCCCTTACACACACACACACACACACACACACACACACACACACACACACTCACACATACAGCAAAAAAAAAAAAAACAAGAGAAGATGAGAGAGAGAGAGACTGAGATATGCTAATACAGGAACTTATTTAGCACTGTACATTTCGAGCATGTGCTTCCAAGAGAGAGACAGTTAGGTACAACTATCTCCACCCCCCACCACATCAGTGGCAAAATGTATCGCCTGAAAATAGCACTTTACACGCTCAGATTGCACCAGATTGCACCATTTTGCTTCCTTTTTTTTAAATTCCGGGGGGGCATGCCCCCGGACCCCCCTAGCATGCTCGGCGCTTCGCGCCGTCGGTTCGGCGCTTCGCGCCTTCGCTGATAAGATACAAAACAAAACAAAAAAAGAACTTTGCACCCCCCCCTTTCAAAACCCAGATCCGCCCCTGTTTAGGTACGGTGCATATGTTTGTGTGTCAGTTATCCTGAAAATGAGCGTTTTGTGTTCGAGCTGAGGACAATATGGCGGTTTGTGCGCCCTGCCAGAGCAAGCCCTGGGGCGGGTTTCAAAATAGGTAGTCGATCTTGGTCGCAAGATCTTGCTTCGCAGTAAGAGCTAGCTAAAAAAGAAACTACCCAACGTGACGAACTAATGCGCCTGCGTAGACGTCACGACAAGAGGTGAACTAGCCACATTTCAATGGCCGACGTGTTGCCGGTTCACTCAGAAAACGCTCTATTTCGAGATACTAGCAACCCATCCAAAGAAAATATAAGCCATGCACAGCATTAATTTATCAAAGGTGTATGTTGAATGCATCAATAGGTCGTGAAATCTCTTACAGTTTACACATCG
>JAWQFJ010006157.1:22500-44311 GCA_034096865.1 Theodoxus fluviatilis | reverse complement strand
CCTCCAAGTCCATCGCGTCCAGCCCTGTCCCTTCACCTAGTGGACCAAACTTCTGCTTCCTCTTCTTCCTCTTCCTACTCCACCTCCAGCCTGGACCCCTCCGAGTCCCGACCGAGCAGCGACCTCCACCTCCACACCTGGTCTCCACCACCCTCAAGGTAACCGGCCGTTGGGTGTCCCTAGCCCGAACCCGTGGTGCTTGCCGAAGCTGGCGCCGGCCGTGTGCCTCCTCCATCTCATCGCGCTGTGTCGGCAGCTCCTCGTTGTGCCTGGCAGCGACCATCTCCAGCTCCTTCTGCCCTTGCAGCTCCACCTTGGCGTGCCCCAGCTCCAAGGACAGCTGGCTCTGCGTGTGGCTGCCATCCTCCTGCAGCACCGGCAGTCTGTCTTGCAGTGTCTTCACATACGGCTCCTGCTCCGCCCGTGCCCGTCGCCCCTCCGTCAGCTGCGTCTGCAACTGCTGGCACCGAGTCTGCAGCCCCGCCACCTCCTGTTCTAGCGGGGACAGCTTCCGTATCTGCTCCTCCCGCTCCAACACCATGTCCTTGGTACTGGCCATGGCATTTTCCTCCCCTTCAATGTGTGCCTGGCTCTGGGCATGCTCAGTCTGCACTTCCTGTAGCCTCTCCTCCCGTCCATCCCGCTCTCTCACTGTGTCCTCCCGCTCCCCGGCCTGCCACAGCAGCCTCTCACCGCTCTCCTGAGCCCCCAACACTGCCTGCGACTCGTCCTCCCCACGCCGCCGCTCCAGCTTGCTCATCTCCGCCGTGCAGAACCGCTCCCTCTCCTCCATCACTGTCTGCTGTGCCTCCTGGTGACTGCTCTGCATGGCCTGCATCTCTTCCGAGTACTTGTGGCGCAGGCTGTCACGCTGGGCCTGTGCTGCCTGCCCCTGCTGCTGCTCCTTGCTGGCCAGCTCTGCTGCATGCTGCGTCCTCAGTTCCTCCAGACTGGCCTGACTCTGCTGCCTGCTTTGCTCCAGCTCGGACTGCAGCGCTGCTGTCTTGGTCTGCAAGTCCTCCTCCAGCTCCATCTTCTCCGACTTCAGTTGATCCACCAACCCCAGTAGTTGGTCCTTCTCCGACACGGCAGCCATTCTCTGCCGTTCCCTCTCCTCCAGTGCCACCTTCATCTCCTCCTCCACCTGCAGCTGTTGCCGTAGCCTCTGCTCCTTGGAGAACAAGCTCTCGTCGTGGCTGCGCTGAAGCTGTTCCACCTTCTCCTTCCACTCCTGCTGGCATTGGGCTACAGCAGCCTGCACCTGCTCCGCTATCTGCTTCTCCGCCTCCTGCTGTAGTAGGGTGAGGGCGGCGGCCTGGCCTCGAGACAGTTCCAACACCAGTCTCTCCTTCTCTGCCTCCAGAGTCTGCACTGCCCGCTGCACCCGCTCCTCCGTCTCTTCTTGCAGCTGCCGCTTCTCCTCCTCCAGCCGCCCAATGATCTCCCTCGATCTTCTAAACCACTCCTCCCCTGACTTCTCCAGCTTCTCTGACTTGTCCTGGAGTACCTGCCGCTGCTGGCTGGTGATCTGGAGCTGTTCCCGAATGTGGCGGAGTTCTTCATCCTTGGCTCCTATCTCTTCCAACATGGTCTTCTTGACCTCAGCAATGGCCCCCTCGTGGTCAGACTTCAGCTGCTTGATGACGCGCCTGGCCTTACGGATCTGGTTCTGCAGTTTGCCAACTTCTGGAGATGCAGAGCCACCATCACCTTCCCGAAGCTTGTCCACCTCACGACTCGTGTCCTCCAGCCTCTGACCCAAAGCCTCTTTCTCCGACCTGGCCAGCAGCGTTCTCCCCTCGCCAGCACGTAGCGTCTCCCTGCACTTGCGCAGAAGCACTTCCTGCCGCTTCACCTCTTCCCGTTCGCGCCGATCCCGCTCTCTCTGCCTCACGGCCAATTCCCGCAGTCGCCCCGCCTTCTCCTCCTGGTACCTTAGCCACTCCAACTTCCGCTCCATCCCGAAGCGTTGGGCACCAAACACTGCTGCAACACGACACAAAATCACAAAAGACAACACAGTAGCCAGGGGTATGCAAACAGAAGTGATCCCGGACGAGCCCCCACTGTCAGGAGCTGCTAGGTGGTGGTGACGCTCCTGCTTCTGTAATAAGGGAAGCACTTCCTACCCCTGTGCTACTAGGGATGAGACGAACACGAAACATAACACGCACGCATGGAAAACTGTATAACAAAGGATTTAATATTCAAAATGACCCAAGAAACCACCCCACACACTGACCAGCAATCCACAGTTCAAATCACAATCTCCGCAATCCAAATCACCAACTCTCCACCTCCGCAGCATAAAGCACAAACCCCTTCACCTCCGATGCACAAATCACAAAAGCCCTCACCTCCACAAGCCAAATCACAAAACACTCCTCTGCTGCACAAATCACAAAGCTTCAACTCCACATAACAAATCACCAAACCTTCACCTCCACATCACAAATCCCCAAACCTTCACGTCACAAATACCCAAACCTGCTCCCCTCCACAGCAAAAATTCCAAAACCTCACGCCAGAACCAACCGCCACCCCCACAAGCCCATCCAGATACCCCAGGCCAGGAAATCCCAAACCCAGGCCAGGATCCTGCGATCCGGAGTGGCAAGTGACAGAACCCACGACGGTAACTCAACTAAATAGGGGAATAACTAGGCCGGCACGAGATAATGAACAAAATCATGAACCAACTGAATAAACCACGGTCCTAGAGAAATACAAACCAAAAGCCTGTGAAATAACTGCAAAGCCCGTCAATACATCAGCACAGCCGTGCAGCACGTGCCCAGGGCATCTGGTCTTAATTAACAATTCAACAAATCTAACTAACCCTTCCAAAAACCCTGATACCTCACGCAAAACACGTGCAGAACAATGGAAAACCTACCGCTGAACTAAACAGGCAGACAAACAGTTAAAGCCACCAAAGCCCCACCCTATAAACTTATTTACAAAAACACATTTTACTCTCGAGTCGTGACACACGGCGACAGGCCCGTGCAGCTGTCGCCCGACCCACTCGTTCGACGAGAACTGGGTTTGCCCTTAACTGCCCGTGCTCCGTGCGCGCCGAACGCCCCGACAGCTAGCTCTCTCTTGGTCGGCGAGAACGTGTCGGGCAAAAATTTGCTTGCAGCGCATGTTATGGGAGCTGGCTTCTCATTGGCTGAGAAACCGACTCTTCTTCCGAGGAGGAGGTTTTGTTGGCGTTCTCGCGACTGTTTGCACAATTAAAATGGCGGATATAGTCTACGGTTCGCACAGAAAACGCTGTATTTGTTGATACTCAAAACCCATCCAAAGAAAATATAAGCCATGAACAGCATTAATTTATCAAAGCTGTATATTGAATGCATCAATAGCTCGTGAAAGCACTCACATTTTACAACTGAGAATGCAGGTCAACGCGATTCGCGAGAGTGATGTCAGGTAGTCGCCCGACATGTGAGTGCTCTATTGAGAACGAACGCAGGTACGGCGAGATCAAGCAAACGCCGGTTCACCGTGCAGGCGTCTCGGCGCGCTCTATTGAGAACGAACGCAGTGTCGGCGAGAACCCCGCACGCCGGTTCTCCCGACTGACAGTCGGACTATTAAGTTAGGCCTTAACGAATCGCGTAGGGAGACGTGGTGGGTCTATTCTTACCCCGAACCTACAGGGGAGTTTTGTACAAAGATTTTGGAATAAAACTCTTTCGCACTGCAAACGCCTACACCCTTAAGTGCTGAAGGTAGCTCCATGGCAAAGGAGAATGGACGAGCCAGATGATGGAAGGATGGGTGGATGGATGGATGGGTGGGTGGGTGGGTGGATGGATGGATGGATGGATGGATGGATGGATGGATGGAGTTTAAGGACCTATCAGCCTTGTAGATGGATGGATGAATGGATGGGTGGAGTTAAGGGCCTATTGGCTTTGATGCAAACACCTACTTTTATCAATGGATGAAAATCTCACAACGGTGGATTTTAGTAAAATTCATTTAACAATTACATGAAATCTATGTTTAAAAAAAGACAGACTTTCGTCCAACTTCACGCGGGAGTAGACGACGCCACGACGAATGGTCTTCGCCTCCACGTCACCTGCATTCGCGAGAAACGGCGCATCTAGCTCCTGAGGCGAAAGAACGACAAACTTAAAAAACTCGGCATTCCCACATCTGCAAAAACCGACAGAAGGTTGGACGAAGACGGCCCTGCCTGGAAGACAGTTATCATCCTCTCTGACTACAACCTAACCAGTCCGGAAGTAGAGGTCCTCAGCCTCGGACTCAGTTCTGCCCGTCAGCTCCTATGGAGCTCGTCGGATTGGCTTCGGACACAAGATTTCATCCGTAGACGACGACTCAATGGAATTCTACCACGACAATCCGCGTACTGACGCCAACAACTCCCAAAACCAGGAGAATACTTGGCGCGGAGAGAAACGCTCCCTCTTTACCCCTGCAGAAGGCGGCAACTCAAAGCTGGACCTGCTTGCTCAACTCATGAGACGCTTCGTCAACGCCGAATTCATCTGAGGAAAGCGGAGGAGAACTCAACCTCACTCCAGTACAGCACGATGCCATTCAGTCCCTGATGTCCAACTCCGACTTCGTCATCAAGCTGGCAGACAAGGGAGGAGCCGTAGTCATCATGAACCAAAGAGTACGTTCATGAAGCACAGTGGCAGCTCTCCAATACAGACAACTACCGGCCTCTGACGACGGATCCCATCGAGCAGCATAAACAAGAACTCCGCCAACTCATCAAGTCTTTCCCTTTTGACTTCCAATCCCACATCTCAGGAATGATCCCAAGTAACCCGCGTCTCGAATGCCTGTACCTCCTTCCAAAGATCCATAAAGAAGGCACACCCGGACGACCCATTGTGTCGGGAGTAGGGATAGCGTCGTGGGCTCAGTCACTAGCCGCTCCGGATTGTAGGATCCTGGCCTGGGATTTTGTGGCCTGGCTTGGGATTTTTATGATTTGTGCCGTGGAGTTTGGGTTGTGTGATTTGTGCTGCGAAGGTGAAGTGGTGATTCGTGTTGGGGAGGTTGAATTGTGATAAGTTGTGCCGTGGAATTGGAATTGTTTGATTTGTCATGCGAAGGTGAAGTGGTGAAGGATTGGTGGCTGTTGCTACGGAGGGGATGGGGTGAAGGGTTTGTGATTTTGTGCTGGGGAGGTGAAGGGATGAAGAGTTTGTGATTCGTGCTGCAGAAGTAAAGGTGTGAAGAGTTGGTAATTTGTGCTGCGGCGGTGGAGGGGTGAAGGGTTTGTGATTTTGTGCGGGGGAGGTTAAGGGATGAATAGTTTGTGATTTATGCTGGTGAGATGAAGGGATGAAGAGTTTGTGATTCGTGCTGCAGAAGTGAAGGTGTGAAGAGTTGGTGATTTGTGCTGCGGCGGTGAAGGGGTGAAGGGTTTGTGATTTGTGCTGGGGAGGTGAAAGGGGGGAAGTTTTGATTTGTGTTGAGGAGGAGGATTGTGGACTGGAGAGTCGGTGTTTGTAATTGTTTCATTTGACCCTCTGAATATTAAACCCTTTGTTATTCATTTATCTATGCTTGCGTGTTCTGTTTCGTGTACGTCTTTTCCCAAGTAGCCCAGGGGTAGAAAGTGCATTCCATATCACAGGATCAAGAGTTGTTTACTGGCTACTACCACCCAGCAGCTCTTGACAGAATTAGGATTGGATTGATGGTGTTTTACTGCCTATCAGCCATTGTAGGGTATATATGGCCAGTAAGCACGAAAATCACTAGAACAGTTTAGAGCAAACGCGAATCAAGTCACGGTGTTTCTAGTTATTCGCCTCTTACGAATCGCGTAGGGAGACTGGGTGGGTCAATTCTTACCCCGAATCCACAGGGGGATTGTGTCGGGGAACGGGACCCTATGTGAGAAAATCTCAGGGTATGTGGACGGAATCCTCAAACCGATTGTCCAGTTGATTCCAAGCTTCTGCAACGACACAACCGACTTCTTGAACAAGATAGCCAAGTTTGAGTCGGTGCAAGAAGGAGCTCTGCTCACCATGGATGTCTCGTCACTTTACACAAGCATCCCACACAGAGACGGCATCGAAGCCATCGCCTCCGTGCTAAGCATGGATAACTGCCCTTGTTCTGAGATGATTCTCCAAGTTATCCGCTTCATCCTTGAGCACAACACCTTTACATTCGGGGATTATCGATATATCCAGGTGCATGGGGCTGCTATGGGAACCAAATTTGCACCTCAATATCCAAATTTCTTCATGCACAGGTTTGAGGAGGATTTCTTCGCGACACGTGATCTGCGACCAGACCTCTTGCACCAGATATGTCGACATTTTTCTCGTTTGGAGCCACGGGGAAGAGTCACTGAGGCAGCTGCACCGGGATATCAACAACACCCAACCCACCATCAAGTTCGTCATGAACTATTCATCTGCCTCCGTGACTTTCCTCGACACCCACGTCTTCATCAGAGACAGATCACTGTCCACCTCCCTACACAGGAAACAATATACAGAGGACCTGCGGCACTCCAATTCAGGAGCCCCCAACCGAGAGATATCTGCTCCAACTCGCAGGACCGCGACCGACAACTGCAGCAGCTGGAAGATGCCTTCCTTCACAGCGGCTACCACAGCGACGCGGTCAGACACCAGTTTGACAGTGACAAGGAAGAAACGCACAATCTCCTCACAAGACAACTTCCAAGTTCAAGTTTGGGTGCCAGGCCCATAAAGGCAAGGCACAATTTATTCAATATCCTTGGATGCATATAGAATATTAACAACAAAACCAACTATAACAGACATAATTGAATCAGAAAGGGAAAAAAAACTCAATACACGCAACATAAGCATTAAAATTGTGACTTAGAGTTATTCAGTTAATTTTTTACAATAGTATTCAGGAATTCAACTAGTTTTGACAGAACCTTCCTCTTTCTGCTACCAAAGAGTTGTTTAAATTTTAAGCTATTTGGTCTTCTACAAAAGTAAGCTGACAAAAATTTACATCGCTCATCTTTGAAAAAAATCACAAATAAACACATAATGGTATTCATCCCCAATGTCGCCGGAGGCACATTTTGTACAAAGGCGTTCCGATCTTTGCACATTTAGAAAACGATTTGTTTGCACTGGCAGTCTATTATTCAATGTTCTGAATTTCATAAATAAAACACACTGTTTGTATGGCAAAATATTGATATAATCTTCACACACAAATTCATCTTTGTACATCCTATAGTTATAAAACACGCATTTAGTATCTGTCTCTGTAAACCACAGTTGAATGTATTGGTCGTATAAGCACCTCCTGACCTTTTCTTTAAACCAAGTTGCTGAAAATTGTAAGTTCCCTTGCAGGGTCCAAAATCCTGATAATCCTAAACTATTCAGAGTGGTTTTTATGGAAGATAAATATTTAGAATATAACAAATCTAACGAAAATATTTAATAAGAAAACCAGTATGCAATGCTTGATACGTTATTTCGGTTCTCAGGATATACTAATTTATACCAATAGCACAACAATCTACGTTTAGCACTAACGTCTAAAGGTATTTTTCCCAACTCACCAAAAACCATAGCATTGGGCGTTGATTTTCCCAACTTTAATACAGTTTTATAAAAGCGAATTTGTAATCTAGTTGCGATTTCGCATGAAGTAAAACCCCAAACTTCAGAGCCATACAACAAAATAGGAGCTATCAAACAGGTCAATCTGTGTATCAGCTGGGAGAGACCATTTTCTACAGGTTCTTAGTAAAGAAAACATTGCTCTCGAAGCTCGATCAAATAAATTTTTCTGAGCGACTGAAAACTTATTATTATAGTTCAATCTTAATCCCAAATGCATAACATCAGTCACAACTTCAATTGGCTCACCATTAAACAAGAATACAGGTTTGTTTCTAATTTAACCTCGAGAAAAAACATTAATTTTAGTCTTGTTAATATTAACGTGAAGTTGCCATCTAACGCAATAGTCATTCATTCCATCCAATAGACTCTGCAACCCTGCTTCCGACTCTGAACATATTAGAGTGTCATCAGCGTACAATAATAAAAACATTTGAAATAGAGCATTAACATCAGAGTCCTCCATGTTAGCCATATAGGCATCTCTAGACATGGTAAACAAACCAACATCTTTCTCAAGAAAAAACTGTTTTAAATCATTCAAAAATAGAGCAAAAAGCAGGGGAGACAAACTTTCTCCCTGCCTGGCAGCACACATACTTGAAAAATAACCAGAATAAGAATTGTTTACTCTTACACATGACTTTGCCCTAGAGTACATATTTTTGACAATTCTAAAAAAATTTCCATTAATGTCAGAACTTAATATTTTCTCTCACAAAAAAGCTCTTTTTACCTTATCGAATGCTTTCTCATAATATATGAAGGCACAGAAGAGTCGTTTTTTTCTTTGAAGGAAAAAATTTAGGATACTATGTAAGGTAAAAACATGGTCAGTGGTAGAGAATCCAGACCGAAAACCTGCTTCCCAAATCGAAGGCTAACAGGGTCCCGTTCGTAGTGCAGTACGCCGAAGGACTGCGACGTCTTCAACACCTCTTAGATGCTGATCCCTACCTCTCCGA
Organism: Theodoxus fluviatilis; assembly: GCA_034096865.1. Taxonomy (NCBI): domain Eukaryota; kingdom Metazoa; phylum Mollusca; class Gastropoda; order Cycloneritida; family Neritidae; genus Theodoxus; species Theodoxus fluviatilis. Next base: position 35,709 of record JAWQFJ010006157.1, on the reverse strand, counting down.
GGTGTTCCCAGCTCCTGGCATCAGGCAACCGCCCAACCTGAGGCAGTTGCTGGTACGGAGCCCGCTTCCACCTCTCAGCCCTGCCAGCCCCGGAAGCGCGCGACCCTGCAACACTACCCGCTATCTCACATCATCTGCCCAGACTCGACCGTCACCCGAGACAAGACCACTTACCACATCAGGGGACACTTCACCTGCGGCTGCAGCAATATGATCTACCTGATCAGATGCCGCAAAAAGTGCCCGGATGCCGGATTCATCGGTGAGACGGGACAGACAGACAGCGGATGAACGGACACAAGGTCACGATCAGAAATCACGCTCCACTCCCGGTCGCGGAACACTTCAACAGGCAAGGCCACACCGCGGCTGACCCGAGAGTGAACGTACTCATGGGATGGATGGAGTTTAAGGGCCTATCAGCTTTGTAGGCTATATAAGGCCACAACGTTAAGAAACACCCATCTTTATCAAGGTATTACAATTCTCCACGACATCGGAGTCAAGTACAATTCTCCTAATCAGTCACACGAAATCCAATAGAGTCCCACTGCCCATCAACCAGCAAGGCTGTGTAGAACCTTCAAACACGAAAAAGCATAAAAGGCGAAAGGGCAAAATTTCACATCTCGATTTCCCTCGTCACCCACAAAGCACTTAGGGGTAGATGGATGGAACCCAGGGGCTCATCAGCCTTGAAGGCCATTCAAGGTTATAACGTACTTCCGCTGTATAAAAATGTGCAATTAAAAGATTACCTCAGATGAGGTAAGTGGAGAAATATCGAAAACGATGAAAACATAGTGCGACTCTTTGACGAGAATAAAACTCTGAATCTATCAAAAATGTTATCACAGTTAGAGGATCTTTAAAAATGTCCTATAGCAAACTCTACCCACTCCGTATATGAGCAAATCAAGAACACTCCACCAGAACGTGCCGCATGGTGAGCCTGCAATGGCAGGTACGGCACTCCAGTGGAGGGAGAGACCGCAACAAATAGGAGTGGGTCAGAACAGAATGGCCAATCCGGGTACGGCAGAGCACAACTTCCTCTCTTCTTGCGTGCACAGAAGCTAGTTCACGAAGTTTGTTATGTGCCCTGCCGTCCCAGTCGGCCTGACACATATTAAAAATGTATGTATTAATACGGGGTACCAGGTCGCCCGCCGGGATCCTGCCCGGGGACGTGGGAAGGGAGAGAGCAGACTTGGCAGCCTGATCTGCTCTCTCGTTCCCCAGGATGCCCATATGGCTAGGGACCCAGCAAAAGGCGACCACAGTACCCCCACAATGTAGCTGACACAGATGAACAAAAATGCCAAATAAATAAGGATAGAAAATATCTGTACCCCGCAGAGCCTGTAAGAGAGATAGCGAATCAGAGACCACAAGGACTCGCGTCAGTCTCTTGCTCTGAACTACGCCAAGACTACGTCAAGGGCACTAAGCTCTGCGGAGCAGATCGAAATCCCATCCGGAAGGCGAAAGTATAAGACGGAGTCGCGGGCGACAACAGCTGCCGCCACACGATCCCCCTCTTTCGAACCATCTGTATATAGTGGGTAAAAATCTGTATAACTGGATACAATTTTCCGGAATTCACTCTTACAAGTGTGAGGGAAGGCAGCACTCTTGACAAATTTTGCTAGATGAAGTAAAACAACAGGCTCAGGCATGAGCCACGACGGTGACAGATACAAAGGATAGGTAAAAATGTCCAACCGAATGTCTGCCGCCGCCATATCCTCCTCGACTCGTATCCCCTACGGGGAGATACAGCTGGACTTGGCCGCGCAAAAGTGCAGAAACTTCGGTCGGACAACACAATAATAAGTGGGACTGGTCGGGTTAGAACATACACGAAGAATGTATTGTAACGCAAGCTTGCGCCTGCGCAAATAAAGTGGAGGCTCGCGTGCCTCCGCATACAAACTCTCCACAGGAGAGGTGCGGAAGACATCGAGGACTGATCGTAAACCTTGATGGTGTATTGGGTCAAGCATCGACAAGTACGACTTGTGAGCTGACTCATACACAAAACAACCGTAATCTAGTTTGGAGCGTATCAAGGCTCGATATAGGAGTATTAAAACAGAGCTACCACCTCCCCAGTGGGAGTGAGCAACAACTCTAAGTAGGTTGAGTGCCTTGGTACACTTCACACGTAATTACATAAACGTTAAACGTCTGTCGAAGAGGATTCCAAGAAACTTGCTTTCCTCTACGACAGGTAAAGGAAATGCATCTAGAAGCAAAACAGGACCAGGCTGTGTGTATATATGCGTGTGTGTGTGTATTTGTGTGTGTGTGTATGTGTGTGTTTGTTTGCTGTATACCAGTTTTTAGAGGCGCATGCGCTCGTTCGCTCGTGCGCGCATACATTTAAGATTATCTCTTCTAGATTTCGTGGAAATGCACACTCGTAATATCGTACCCTCGTTGCTTGAGGTTTGCATCTCGGTGTATTTTTCTTAGGGACCATGGATAAGAAACATTCACACTGGTATGTGTCCGGGCAACCCACAAATGTCAGAAGGAGATTATATACAGGACAAATGGCATGTAGAACGAAATAGAAAACAAAAAAAATGGTGTATCTGCGATGAACGTGATGTCTGACACTTGACCTCCAGATCTTCAACGAATCGAAACCCGGCCCGCAGAACCACCGAATCGCGTTTGCATCATGACGTCATGCAATGTGGCAATGCTGAGGCCTCAACAACCATGGAATGCATTTCTGTTGCCACCTAGGGCGGACACGCTCGCAGCTTTCTTTAAGAGTCGAATACTGGACGTCATTCGTCACGGTTGAGACGTCTGCCTGTGACAGGACTTTGGGAGCTAACTTCCCATGGACGCTGTACAGTTGGTGACACTCTGAGAGCTGTCCATCAAGTCGTCTCCACCACCCCCCCCCCCCTTCCCCCCGACACTACACAGGAAGTAGACCATCGTTTCCAAGCGATGTCGTTTACCTGACGCGGTGGTGCATGGCGTGGAAACATTTGTCTCAGTTCACACGCCCCCGACACTTTGCCCTGGTGGCTGCGATGTGAAGGTGGCGTCGTTTCTCGATCGAGACGAGACGAAGTGTCCTCGTGATCCACGTCATGTCAGACAATGATTCAGCACCTGCCCACGGCTGTGCCAGAGCGACTGTGGCTGGGTGTAACCTGATACAGCCTTATCTCTTGCCCCAGATTTCAGCCGGCGCTTTAAGCTTCTGAGTAGGGTATACATTATTTTCTTCATTGTTGTGTGTGCGACAACAAAGTAGACAAATCTATATGAGATCATTCAATAGACCGAAGAATACTCTTTTAAATGATATCAAATACAATATATGCAGCATTGGTGATGAATTGCTGCGAGCTTTTTTTGTGTCATGAGTTACAGCAGTTTGCAGTTATGATATTTGACCTGAAGGGAAAAATTCATTAACGTTGACAACCTATGCAGAAAACATATTAATTTCTAAAGTAAAGCTACTTTGCGCAATGAGAATATCAATGAGTCATGCAGTGGTGTCACTTACCTAGCTATCAAATAGACTTCCTTGAAGACCATGAACATATAATTTTCCAGGCTACTGTCCGGTATGCACACTGGAGGGGAGCAGCAACACAGGGAAACTTAGGAAATGGACTGTAGATTTTTCATCGAAATCAAATTGTTGTCGGTCCTTTTGTAGTCAAACAAGTTTAAAATCCTTGACATTACACATATCAACATTGAGGTTTTTTTCTTTTTGTTTGTTTCTTCAGCCAGAACAGTTGCATTTGCAACTTTCAGGAGAGTACGTCGAGTACTCTTCTTATCAATGACGTTGATATTTCAACATGAAATAGGGTTTCAAAACATCTTTGTACTCTGAGTAGGTTTAACTATTACAAGTATCTTGCAGGAGCAAATGACGGGAAAGTCTAATGATAAACTGAAGCTCGATCTTTATGCTATCTGCAAGAGGATTTCACTCATTAGAATAGTTTGCTTTGTTTTGTTTTTCTCTTTGGCGATGACTGCAACAGTGGAGAGGCCAGTGTCAGCTGCTCCTTCTGCAGCATTTTCTATTGCTTTTTTTGCCGACAGAATAGTCTTTTCTGATGGAGTTGCTGATTTCTTCAATACCAGGAGACGCTGATAGCATTTGTAACAAAATGTGGATGAATACAGAATTCCATTGGTTTCCTCTTTCACAGTAATTCCATGAATATTTTGAAGATCTGTAGCATAGTCCTAGCACAGTTTCACAGGAATACTGTCACGTTGTCTCGTTGATCTTTCTCCACACACTCCACACAGTGAATTGAGTCTCTCAAAATGAATTGTCTATATGTGCTCCTCCCGCTCCATTGCTCATAAACGGCCTGCAGGGGTGCACTCTCTCGGCATCATTACACTCCAATACATGAGTGTTGTCTTCTTCTGGAGCAATAAAACACAAAGTACGGACCCTCCAAATAGTCAGGCGATAAAAACTATGGGTGATGAATACGGGTGAGACAAAGTTGTAGAAAATGATTCATTCTGATGCTCTCATCACTAGGAAACAAAGAGGGACAGCTGCTGGGCAGCGATTAACCTACATCTTGTCTCCCCCCCCCCCCCCCCCCCCCCCCCCCCCCCCCAGCTGATAGGGAAACTAGGCTATCAATACGGCGGATGCGGGCTAAACTAAACAGTCTCCAAAAGGCTCATTTTTACAGCCGTGGCCATCCTGACGCTGTGACTTAAACAATTTAATGAGGTTCACCTTAACTACTGTGGGCTCCGAATATTTGTGTGCACATGTGTCCTCCGTCCAGATAAATGAAGTCATTTGGAGAGACGTTTCGTCCTTGCATCATACGATGTCCACTCTACTGGAAATATTGTGATAACGAACACATGCGTGTTCTTGTGCGTTTCACTCACTCAAGTCAGTGATTTCGAATGAAGCCTGTGACTTGACACTCCATGGCAACCACTGTGTCGGTTTAGACGAGAGAGGACTGCTCCGTGTTACCCGTGAGATGACACCCTCAGACAAAGTCCACGCGAGCGGACAGCAGAAAAACGTGATATTTCGCGCTGTGGTTTTTGTTTATCTAATGACTTTTTGGCGCGTTTTTTTCCGACCATTTAAATTTCCTTTCAGCCCACTGCTCGTCCAAGCTTTCTACTCATGCTTAATGCGTCTGTGCATTTTTTTTCTCCGTGGTCAGCTTTGAAAACAATCTTCTGTCAATTAAACGAATCTTTTCGACCCCACCCTCTTCTTTCAATGTCCTCCCAGCTGTGGTGCCTTGCTTTTTTAGTGACATGCAATCTCATCCAGTGGTGGATGACGGCGAAGTTTCAGCGCCAGAGCTGATCAAACGTTCCTGCACTTGTGCATCACGTATTATTTTACATATTATCATGATGTCACATAGTATAACATTTCAATTTATGTCATTATATAACATATTTCATGATCACGATCCCCCTGGGGGTTGAAAGGTTAGAAATGACCCACAGCGTCGCCCCAAGTAGTATGAATTAAGCGGACAGTAGCGCGGAGGAGCACTTTGCTCTCAGTGAAAGGCCCAAAGGGACATCGCGTAAACAACAGCAGATTGTAACTGAACCGCCCGTTTGTTTTGAGATCATTGATATATATTTAGAGAGAGAGAGAGAGAGAGAGAGAGAGAGAGAGAGAGAGAGAGAGAGAGAGAGAGAGAGAGAGAGAGAGAGAGAGAGAGAGAGAGAGGAGAGAGAGAGAGAGGAGAGAGAGAGAGAGAGAGAGAGAGAGAGAGAGAGAGAGAGAGAGAGAGAGAGAGAGAGAGAGAGACTTAGACATTGACTTTGACACTTTATTCATTGGGCCTTCGGCCCATAGACGAAATGGTTTTACCAACAATATCCAAAAACACTAATACAGATCAACGAAACGCACAAGGTAATGAAGCAGGTGGCGCATAAAAACAACACAAAACATAATAATAATAATAATAATAATAATAATAATAATAATAATAATAATAATAATAATAATAATAATAATAAATCATCATCATCATCATCATCATCATCATCATCATCATCATCATCATAAGAAGAAGAAGAAGAAGAAGAAGAAGAAGAAGAAGAAGAAGAAGAAGAAGAAGAAGAAGAAGAAGAAGAAGAAGAAGAAGAAGAAGAAGAAGAAGAAGAAGAAGAAGAAGAAGAAAAAGAAGAAGAAGAAGAAGAAGAAGGAGGAGGAGGAGGAGGAGGAGGAGGAGGAGGAGGAGGAGGAGGAGGAGGAGGAGGAGGAGGAGGAGGAGGAGGAGGAGGAGGAGGAGGAGGAGGAGGAGGAGAAGAAGAAGAAGAAGAAGAAGAAGAAGAAGAAGACAGACAGACAGACACACAGACACACAGACAGACACATAGATAAACACAGAAGCGTCCAGAGGGTCTATAACTGAAGGTAAACTCCCTGAAGATACATTGGCTCTGAAGGAATTCACCCACTCTATCACACTGGAAAGTGGACTCCTGTGAACTAGCCACATCGGGCCTCGAGCAATCCGACCAGTCAAGTGGTGCCGGGCCCTAAATTGGTGGAAATCTCCACGCACAATCATGAGCTCGACCAGGACTAAGTGTGTTCGTGATTACAACCATTGTCACTTTCGGCCCAACGCAGTACGCATGCGTCATCAACAGGCGATTCGAATTTCCCTTCAAACTGTCGTCTGCTTTCATTCTGTGTGCACCACATGCGGTGATTGACTCTGCTTTGAATAGACATCTTTCGTCAGAAATGAACCAGCAACTGAGCAAAAATAGAACTCGACGTAGAAAATGGGAGAAGAACATTTTCTTACTACGGTAGATATTCTACCATGGCAACATGTGAATGAATAATACATAAATGAATGAAGGGAAATGTTTGAATGAGTGCCCAAATGTCATAACTAAGTAAAAAGTTAATACTCCTGTTCATAGGTTTACCTATTTACGCTATCTGTCCTATCCTGATAATAAACTGATCTATGGCCTCAGTCTCAGCTAAAATGTGTAAATCCGTGACACTTATTTTCGTTAAAACGAATCACTACTGGTTTTAGCTCCAGCAACGGTCTTCCTGTGCATTCGTTTAATCGGTCGTTTTGTCCACATTCAGCATGCTTAAATATATATACTTTTAATGTACGTATTTTAGAATTCAGTAGTTAAACATCGGTGTGTTGAACTTTCGTGTAGATATTACGGTTTGAACTTCCGCAAACACTTATGAAAAGTGCGCGAACAAGCCTCAGCACGCACGCATGCACACACACACACACACACTCACACACACACACACACACACACACACACACACACACACACACACGCACGCACGCGCGCGCGCGCGCGCAACGCGCAGTGATACCATAGGATCTTTGGTGATACACTGGATCCGATTGAAAGACACCCACACGAAAACTATTGGTCAGTTCTCTTGACCAATCACCGCGTAGCCACGATCAGGATTTACTCGCGTGCTCTGAACTTGATTGCCTCATAGTGCTTGTAGGCTTGAGGTGCGAATAGCTGAGGAAGACAGCTCTGTACGTGCGACTGAGGTGCAGGGCCGGACCAAATGAGTTGTGGGGGGTGGGTTCCTTTTTGGTTGGGGGGGGACAAATCAGCGAAGTGGCGAAGCCACGAGCGCGCGCCGGCGAAGCAGGCGCGCAAACTAGGGGGGTCCGGGGGCATGCCCCCCCGGAAAATTTATGAAAAACGGTTAAAATCTGTGCAATCTGGTGCATTCTGGGCCTTGTTTTGAGGGGTAAGATCGAGCAGCATTGTTTTTGGAGACACACACAAAAAATATATTTAAAAAAAAAACTCAAACCAAGGTACATGCTTTTTCTAGGGGGGGGTTCCGGAACCCCTGGAACCCCCCCCCCTGGGTCCGGCCCTGAGGTGCAGTGTGTGATTTTCAAGCAAACGATGTAAGGACGTGGTAAACGTGAGTACACATTTTGGTGTTGTAAATCTGAAATGATAAGTTAATGGAAGTACTGAAATCTTGTCATGTTTGTACTTTCACTTAGATCTACGGAGAGAGAGAGAGAGAGAGAGAGAGAGAGAGAGAGAGAGAGAGAGAGAGAGAGAGAGAGAGAGAGAGAGAGAGAACTGAACTAAACTGAACTGAATTGAATTGAACTTTATTCGAAGGCTGACTGCCCATTTGAATGGATCACAATACATAGCATTCATTCCAGTGCCTTCTAAATTTCATTGGCTCTATACATCGTTTTGCATTCAGCTATTACTCCAGCAGCCCAGATAGAGAGATATTATGCCAATTTCTACATCCACTTAGGTCTTATTATACGTCTACAGTCTCTGTGTAAGCGAGAGAGAGAGAGAGAGAGAGAGAGAGAGAGAGAGAGAGAGAGAGAGAGAGAGAGAGAGACAGACAGACAGAGAGAGACAGACAGAGAGAGAGAGACAGAGAGAGACAGAGATAGAGAGAGAGAGAGAGAGAGAGAGAGAGAGAGACGGGGAAAGAGAGAGACGTGAGCGAGCGAGCGAGCGAGAGAGAGAGAGAGAGAGAGAGAGAGAGAGAGAGAGAGAGAGAGAGAGAGACAGACAGACACAGACAGACAGACAGACAGACAGACAGACAGACAGACAGACAGACAGACAGACAGACAGACAGACAGACAGACAGACAGACAGACAGACAGACAAAAAGAGACCTTTAGCCACTATTCATCCCAAGCACCAATATTTGACGGCATGACGATCTTCCAACGCTTAGATTCTCGCTCTGGATTTGCTTCTTTCTCTTGGATTGCAGGAGGCGACGGTAGGCACCGCCACCGGCCAGCTGCAGCTGCCCCTCAGCGAAAACGCGCGAGGATGACAAACAAAGGTAAGAGATGTGATAGGTGGATAGATGGATGGATAAATGAATGAATGGATGGATGGATGGATGCTTTCATGGGTGGATGAATGCAAGACTGTGAGTGGGTGGGTAAGTGGATGCATGGATGGGTGGATGAGTGAATAGATGGATGTATGGATGGGTGGATGAGTGAATAGATGGATGTATGGATGGATAGTTGGCTGTTTGAGGCCACACGGTGAATTGGCCATACCAATCAACTATCAAGACTTCATTTCCCCAGTCAGTTTCCCATTACGGATCGCTTTGTGAGACGCGGTAGGTCAGTTCTGACCCCGACCCTCAGGCTAATGGCGTCTTTCAGGCTGCACTTTTATGCGAAAGTCATTTGACAGTGATTGCTGGATTATGATATTGTTACAGTACAACGGCGTGTCGGCCTAGTGAGGCCCATGGACGGATCATGGACGCTTCGCCCCATTTGCCTGTTCGCCCCAACCTCTTCGCCCCACATTCTTGCCGGTTCGCCCCACTATCCTGGACTCTTCGCCCCACTATCTAAACCGCTTCGCCCCACAATCCAAACTCGAGTAAATGCCGGAAAACACCGGAAAACACCTACAAAAACCATGAAAATGTCAATTTTAATCATTAGTTTTTGTTGTGCGAATTGATTTTCCCGGTATTTTGTTGTTGATGTTGTTGTTGATGTTAATGTTGCTAGCTGCGTATTTTTTAGGTGTTAGTTCATGATGTTTTGTAAATTTATTTGTGGAGTTGTACATGTAGTGAGACCGACGAAGCACAGTTGATTTTTGTGTATCGATTGGCCTTGACCCGCGATCGAGTTAAGCTAAAATCAGCTAATTGTTGTGTTACGCGACGTTAGTCGATTTCCGCCTCGAGCTTCGGAGATTGTGCTGTTGCTTTCGCGAAAAATTGTGGAAGTTATAGCGATTTGAAGTTGAAAACTCAGTCGTTTCGGAGATTGTGGTGTTGCTTTCGCAAAAAATTGTGGAAGTTATAGCGATTTGAAGTTGAAAGCTCAGTCGAGCTTCGGAGTGGGTGCTGCATGGACGTTTCGCCCCATTTGCCAGTTCGCCCCACTATCTAAACCGCTTCGCCCCACAATCCAAACTCGAGTAAATGCCTGAAAACACCGGAAAACACCTACAAAAACCATGAAAATGTCAAATTTAATCATTAGTTTTTGTTGTGCGAATTGATTTTCCCGGTATTTTGTTGTTGATGTTGTTGTTGATGTTAATGTTGCTAGCTGCAGCAGTCGCGACTTGTTTTGAGAAAACGGACCTCTAAGTTTTGCATGTAATCCTCACACATTCTCCTTAGCAACAGGGTCTGAGAATAATCCAATCATCTTGATTTTTTGCACAGCAGAAGAGACGGGGATTTCACACCTTTTCTGAAAAAATGGTTCACATAGTACAGAGCATGCCAGTGCAAGTTACCCTGCCACCCCCCACCCCCACCCCCGAAAAATCGCAAAAAAGCACTTGAATATACTGTATATTTGCATGTTGTATTCTCATTAGTGTGTTCAAATCTCGCACCATTTTTGTTAGATCAGCACAATGAAAATCACCCTATCCCCATCCCCACTCCACCCTCCCTTCACCACCGCCATCCCCCTGTGGGTTGGGGGTGAAAATAGACCCACCGCGTTTCCCTATGCGATTCGTAAGAGACGAATAAATAGGGACATTGTGACTTTACCCCCAGTGAATGGCAGATCAGTTGGTCCTCAGGCCCTCACTCATATTGAATCTGGAAACAGCAGGGAAAGGGAAAAAATCTGTATCAGTTTCGCCAGGTCCCAAGTTTTGTGTAAGTTGTGAGTGTTTGATGGCTTGTTTGTTTGAGGAATGCAGTTCTGCATGTTGCCAGTCACTGGGAAACAGATGGCTATGCTCCTGTCCATTTTGCAAATATTCAGTCTCAACATTTGAGGTACCTGGCAATTTATACTGATTTGGAATATTGAAGACCAAGAAGAATATTTGTTGTTATGTTGCATTATGAAGCCATTTAAGGCATATATATACAGCATTTGAATTATCTTGTAAGTACAATCATACTTGTTCCATATTATGAGGTATCTGGTGTTACTTAAAAAGATTTGAAGGCAGCCATGTGATCGGAATGGAGAGGTTCAATTTCAGTTGCAGACTGAAAGGGACAAGGTTATACCTTACCGAGTAGTTTGTGTGAAAACTTTGATACTGTGGTTGCATTATGGTACATCTGCTTTAGTGTGTTGTCACAAAACCATGTCGAAGGATTTACTGTGGAAGAGCCAAAAATCACAGCTGGCCTACGATGTCATGAAAGGTGATTGAAATGTGTGGACTTTTTTGGTTGTTGTTGATCAAATGGGTCAATGCATAATAGCACAACATTGTTCCTTTTTGACTCACATGCAAAGCAAAACTGAGTCTATGTACTCACCCGTGTCGTCCGTCCGTCCGTCCGGGCGTAAAAAATTTAAACGTTGGATTTTTCTCGGACACTATTAAGTCTATCAACACCCAATTTGGCATGACGGTGTATGATGACAATGCCTCAATAAACATACATAGTGACTTGACCTTGCTTCAAGGTCAAGGTCGCAGGAGCCATAAATGTTGTCTAAAAAACAGCCATTTTTCACATTTTCTCAATTTTCTCTGAAGTTTTTGAGATTGGATACCTCACCTATACATGGTATATAGAGCAAAGTAAGTCCTATTTTTTGATATCAGTTTGGTTGACCTTGCTTCAAGGTCAAGGTCACAGGAGCTCTTCAAAGTTGGATTGTATACATATTTTGAAGTGACCTTGACCCTGAACTATGGAAGATAACTGTTTCAAACTTAATAATTATGTGGGGCACATGTTATACTTTTATTATGAGACACATTTGGTCACATATCATCAAGGTCAAGGTCACTTTGACCCTAATGAAATGTGACCAAAATGGGGTAGTGAACCACTAAAAGTGACCATATCTCATGGTAGAAAGTGCCAATAAGCACCATTGTGCTTCCTATGTCTTGGATTAACAGCTTTGTGTTGCATGACCTTGAATGACCTTGACCTTGGGTCAAGGCCACATGTATTTTGGTAGGAAAAATGTGTAAAGCATTCCTTAGTTTAGTGTATGATGTCATTGCTAGGTGTAGTTGATTGGCCTTGACCTTGAAGGTCACCTGAAGGTCAAGGTCATGTAAAGGTCAAGGTCAAGCACATTCAGCGTGGCTGAGACTAGTGAATATAGTCTCAGCAACAGGTTGGTCACGTGATAGCCTTAAATCTTCCATAACATGCATACCACCGTTCTGAACACAGAGTCTCGGCCACGCTGAATGCCATATCACATCGTGAGTGTATTCCTCCGCTTGTTGTGATACACTCGATAATGGCAGCCATGTTTTCGTCAATTCATTTTCTAAACATCGATTTCCCATGAATGTAAAACTTGTATGCGGTAAAATTCGAATCACAAGAGTGTAATATTGTGAACTCTACTAATTATAAGGACTTTGAATACAACAGCAATATTTATACTTCATTGAGCGAGTAAGGCAACCAATCCCGTCTGCATAATCTTCGATACACACAGAAACCCACTGAGTGCTTTTGCTGATAAGGAATCATTAATTTAATGTATGCTTAGAAGGATAAAACTTAGAAAAACTGCTTCTGAGCTATCCGATAATATCGAACTTCGGAATCGGACGGATTCCTACAGAAGAAACTTCCATTCGATTAACGTTCAACACAGACGGAATGTAGGTTAAATCACTTACTGACTCCATCAGTCGACACCGAATGATCGAAGTGTGGAGCTCGTCAAACAGTGTGAAGGCAGTTAGACCACAGGTTCCGGCCAGAAAGCATTTACTTGCGAGAGTATAACCATAGATTCACGAAACCAGCCCGGACCCATAGGAATCCTTTTCACTGCGTTTATTGTAGGTCCAAAGATCGCGTGTATTACTACAGTAGTCGCCGCTTATAAAACACGCGGTTAATAAAAACAGCCGTTTTTTACATACAGTTGGTCCGGTCCGGATTTACCACTATATAACATATGTAAAATTGCGCCGGTTATTAAATACAGGCGCCGTTTAATAAAAACACTTTCTGTTCTTTTTCTCGCTGTTCGGAGGGTCAGAGTCGATCTCTGGTTGTGAATTCTGGTCAGCAAACCGTTAGATGACAACTAAAGACGCTTCAGCGTTTGTGTGAACAGTGATTACACCCTTGTCAGCAAACCGTCAGATGTCAATTCAACACTGTCTAGTCTCGCTGGATAAGCAGTGAATCAGAAAATGGCTTTAACTTCAGCTCCAAAGAAA
>JAWQFJ010006157.1:7500-12500 GCA_034096865.1 Theodoxus fluviatilis | reverse complement strand
GTAAATAAACCCGGTAACGGAAGATCGCACAAGGTTTACTTCCTTTTCAATGCCGTCTATGAACGCTAATAAAACTAAAAGGAATGTCCTCCGCTTTGTTACTCTGTCGCAGCCCCGTGTTAAACACTGCACGCATTTCACATCACGCCAACTGGCGGGATCAGTAGACTTTCCATAAAATCCCTACTATCCCTCTTCCTCCTGGGATTACTTTACTCGTCCTTGACGGCTTGACTTGCGTGACCTTTGACCCGGAAGAAGCAAAGCTGCTGGCCTGCTGGTCACTGACAGAAAAACCAAAGACGAATTGCGCACTGCGCAGCTTTCGTTTCCTTTCAAGCCACCTTTGATCCTGATTGGCTCTTGATCTACAAGCTTTTCAGTAGCCCTACCCCCATTTCTGATCTGCTGGGGGTGGATGGGATGGCAAGAGGGGTACTTCCCAAGCAATGGGGAATCTACCCCTTTTGTGGATGTGGCTTCTTTAACCAGCCGGCGTCTGTCCAACATACACCCGGTGTGCGAAAGGCTCTCGACCATCTTGCATGTGGACTATAGTGAAGTGCTTGTAATATGATTGCATCATGTCATGAAAATGGTTGGATTTTACTCGTTAACTCTTGTGATTTGTCATGGCTTTCCTTTAAATTTGTATGCTGGCCCTAAGCTGGTTCTTTAGAAGCTTTGGAAGTAGCAAAAGCACCTACACACATGTTTTACTTTCACAAACATCTACAGCGTTTCTCCCTGTCGTGCATTGCACATAAATAACTTGGCATGAACAGTTCCTATCTCCTCGGCACATTGTTTGTAATAATTATGCAGTTGAACGATTTCCTTAAGACTCTTAGACACATGAATGAAGCAGTTATAGTGTACCTTAATGATAAAAAAATGTGTTTGATTTTTTGAATAGCAAAAAAGGGGCAGTGAACTACTTTTCTAAAGCATACACAATTCCATGATCAGATTATTTGTGTATGCATTAAATGCAGCGTAGTATGAAACAGAAAACATATTGTGTGGTGCAAAATACTAAAATTACTTCACATAGTACATGTTCATACATTAGCTACTTGTTATATGTGGCGTCCTTTTTTGTGAATCCTTCACCAAGATAAGTAAAAACTGGAGACTTCTTACTATTCCTCTTCGAGCAGATGATTGAATGAAAGTCTTCGCAGCAATGATTCATACATAGTATTTTAATGTCCATTTTAGAGTTTCAGCTGGAATATCCTGGAGTATTTTGTTATACTCTATGATTTTTCCGTAACAGAAAGATACACAACTCATTAGAAACGCCACTCCTTAGATCTTAACACGACATTTACATCGCTCAAATGTCGTCTGAAAACAAACAAAAAATCCACAAAGCAACGAGCTGACAAAGCGCACGTTCGTGTCACAACACTTCGTGTCATTGATCACGTGACTAACTATGACCTTCCCGATTTGCGTTTCGCAACGTTGCTCGTAGAGGTCGGCAAACTGACCTTCAGGAAATTGCTTTTTGACACGACATTGTGAAATATATGAAGCGACCACGACCTCGGTGACAAAGCACTATTTGTCAACCCAAGGTGAAAAAGCTTCATCCACAACGACGGAACTCCCACACGTACCGTGCGTGCTGTCTTCACAACAAGGAAAGCTGGGAGCGAGGACCGAAACCGCTGTTTTCTGGAAATTTCTCATAGGTTTCGACTAGGGTGATTGATGAGCAATATTCGGATGCGGAGGCAATGCCTAGGAGCATTGCGAGCCTTTTCGCTCAATGGGTTCCCTGCGTGCAGAGGTCAAGATGTCCTACATCCTTTGACCTCTTTTCAATGATAGAGGGATGCAGCAGCTGTGCAAAATGCTCTTCTGGCGTGGCGTTTGAAGATTTAGTATTAAACAAAAAAGGTTGTCGTAGTTGTTTCTGCGCACATTTTCGAGCATTTTCGAGCGAGGTTCAGTGCGTGCAGGTTTGGAAAAATGCAGGATATACATACACCTTTGCATATGTGTATGTGCGTGTGTGTGTGTGTGAATGTGTGTGTTCGCGTGTGTGTATGTGTGTTTGAATCTCTGTGTGTGTGCGTGCGTTTAAATGTGCGTACGTGCGTGCGCCCGCGCGCATGTGTGTGTGTGTGGCGCGTGCGTGTATGTGTGTGCGTGCGTGCGTGTGTGTGTGTGTGTACGTGTTTGTGTGTGTGTGTTTGTGTGTGCATATGCGTGTGTACATATCTGCTTTCATGCCTGTTGGGCCATCTTTTCATTTCTCCATCTGCCTCTTTTTTTCCCCATCCCATTGGTGACACTCACATCCGCCGCGTTACAAACTCACACGTTTACACCCAACAAGGTGTAGTGACTCAAAGCAAATGGACAAACGCACACTAGTATCTGACAAAATTCACTGTGACAACATTTTGCTCGACCAAACTTGCCAACCCGAGATTAGAATTCCCTGACCATGAGTTAAAAAATTACTAGTATCGGCTTCGTTGCCGAATTGCAAGCCAGGGAATTTCCAGAACATTGAAGCTTTGTCGGGAAAGAGCGACTAGATCTGTTTAGGGATCTTAAAGAAGAAAGAGAAAAAGTTCCGGAACTTTAGTGAAGGGGCGGAATAATTGCCCCAGCATAGAGAAAAAAAGAACCTGGTTCGGCCTCGTGGAAATTAGCCTGGTTCCCGTGCGTGGCATGCGGGACTTAAGGTGGATGCCCGTCAGACGACCTGGCAAGACGTGGATGGAGAGGGGTGGAGGGGCGCAGAGCTAATTGACAGGGGTCTGGAGGACACTCCTGCCAGTCCTGCCCCCCGTCACCGGCTCCCACTCCCTCCCCTCCTTCAACTACTCTACCTCCCTCCCTCCCCTTTCATCCCTTGCCCCCATTCCCCAGCCACCCAGTCCATGCCCGTGTACCCTCACTCCGCCTCTATTCCGTATCCTCTCCCCATCCTCTTCGTACCCCGTTTACCTAACCCCATCCATCTCGTCTTTAACTTTTCGTCTCCACTTCATAACCCTCCCCTCCACCTACAATCTCGGTATCTCTATCTCCCATCCACACCCTATTACATCTATTATTGGATATTTCCAGGTCTCTTTTTCCATGGATTTCTTTAGAGCCTTACACTGCCATCGTAGGTCTCTTTTTCCATGGACTTCTTTAGAGCCTAACACTGCCATCCTAGGTCTCTTTTTCCATGGACTTCTTTGGAGCCTTACACTGCCATTACATGTCTCTTTTTCCATGGACTTCTTTAGAGACTTACACTGCCATCTCAGTCCTCCTTTTCCATGTACATCTTTAGAGCATTACACTGCCATCCCAGGTCTCTTTTTCTATGAACTTCC
This sequence comes from Theodoxus fluviatilis, assembly GCA_034096865.1. Classification (NCBI taxonomy): domain Eukaryota; kingdom Metazoa; phylum Mollusca; class Gastropoda; order Cycloneritida; family Neritidae; genus Theodoxus; species Theodoxus fluviatilis. The sequence continues at coordinate 9,150 of JAWQFJ010006157.1, read as the reverse complement.
TTAGAGCCTCACACTGCCACCTCAGTCCTCTTTTTCTATGGACTTCCTTAGAGCCTCACACTGCCACTTCAGTCCTCTTTTTCCGGGACTTCTTTAAAGCCTTACACTGTTACCTCAGTCCTCTTTTTCCAAGGCTTATTTAGAGCCTAACACTGCCACTCCAGGTCTCTTCTTCCATGGAATACTTTGGAGTATTACACTGTCATATCAGTCCTCATTTTCCAAGAACTTCTTTGGAGCCTTACACTGCCACTCCATGTCTCTTCTTCCATGTACATCTTTAGAGCCTAACACTGCCATTACAGGTCTCTTTTTCCATGGACTTCTTTAGAGCCTTACATTGCGATCCTAGGTCTCTTTTTTATTGTACATCTTTAGAGCCTTACACTGCCATTACAGGTCTCTTTTTCCATGGACTTCTTTAGAGCCTAACACTGCCATCCTATGTTTCTTTTTCCATGGACTTCTTTAGAGCCTAACACTGCCATCGTGGTCTCTTTTTCCATGGACTTCTTTGGAGCCTTACACTGCCACTCCATGTCTCTTCTTCCATGTACATCTTTAGAGCCTAACACTGCCATTACAGATCTCTTTTTCCATGGACTTCTTTAGAGCCTTACATTGCTATCCTAGGTCTCTTTTTTATTGTACATCTTTAGAGCCTTACACTGCCATTACAGGTCTCTTTTTCCATGGACTTCTTTAGAGCCTAACACTGCCATCGTAGGTCTCTTTTTCCATGCACTTATTTGGAGCCTTACACTGCCATTACAGGTCTCTTTTTTCATGAACTTCTTTAGAGTCTAACACTGCCATCGTAGGTCTCTTTTTCCATGGACTTCTTTGGGGCCTTACACTGCCATTACACGTCTCTTTTTCCATGGACTTCTTTAGAGCTTAACACTGCTATCCTAGGTCTCTTTTTCTATGGACTTCTTTAGAAACTTACACTGCCATCGTAGGTCTCTTTTTCCATGGACTTCTTTAGAGTCTAACGCTGCCATCCTAGGTCTCTTTTTCCATGGACGTCTTTAGAGTCTAACGCTGCCATCCTAGGTCTCTTTTTCCATGGACTTCTTTAGAGCCTAACACTTCCATCCCAGGTCTTTTTTCCATGGATTTCTTTAGACTCTTACACTGCCATCCTAGGTCTCTTTTTCCATGGACTACTTTGGAGCCTTAAACTGCCATCCCAGGTCTCTTTTCCATGGACTACTTTGGAGCCTTACACTGCTATCATTCCCGACTCTGCAAGCAAGACTTCACGGCGGAATACATTTTGGTGAACAACAAAGTTTTATTTCAAATAATGATGTAAAGTAATTGAGATGGAGATTGTCATGAAGACATACGCAGTTTAACTCACCGTAGTCGCCCTGCGGATTTGAGAATAGGATCCATGCAGCACAATTCATTGCAGTACAATACTGATTATGAACGCCCGATTTCATTGTACTTTCCGTTCCTCGGTCCCCTCGTTCAATATAAATACTACAAGCATTCCTTCTCTTCAGCCGTATATTTTGTGTGCGTTTCCCTTTTCTTCAACCATCCTATATCTAAGTGGGCACTCTCTATGTTCCTTATCTATTTGCGCTTAGTGTACTCACTCCTGAAGACAAAAACGAATGCTGTGCGAAGAATTGAATC
>JAWQFJ010006155.1:42500-82500 GCA_034096865.1 Theodoxus fluviatilis | reverse complement strand
GAGAGAGAGAGAGAGAGAGAGAGAGAGAGAGAGAGAGAGAGAGAGAGAGAAAGAGAGAGAGAGAGAGAGGGAGAGGAACAGAGATTCGTGAACCCGCCAGACCGTTTCACTTCTCATCTCCTTTTCCCTCCCAGAAGGCATTGCGAGTTGACTGGCCACGCCCCTCAATAGATTGATGGCCTCTTTGTGCAGACGCAGCCAGCCACGGCAGTGCAGGGGCTGCACCTGACCAGTGAGTTATCTATCCTTGAAAGACTCCGTTTGTCCTTGAGATCTTCCGAAGATGGAGTGTTTCCTTGCAGTCTTGGGGCGTATTAGCTCATTCTTGAAGCATTTCCTCTCCGCCTCGCGTCCCCATTCTTCATGCAAGACCTGATGCCGCCACTTTCGAGGAAAGTTTGACTTTCATTTCTCCTTCAGCATGTGTGCATGAAGCGGCGAAACTCGCGCCGATCTAGTCCATCACAGTCAAGCACGACGGGCTTTGGTGCAATGTACAGCGTCAACAGTGGCATCCGCTTTGGGGAGGGAAAAAATATCTTTACCTTCTCACTCACTTGACGGTGCTGCCTCGATTTATCTATCATAGTCTGACAGAGGGCAAGACGACCTTGGTTTTAAATACTGGTCACTGTTTGCTCTCGGGCCATGCAGCTTTCTATCGCGGGGGATTTGAAGGAAAGAGAGCAAAGATCATCAGCCATGCGCCGAGAATAACCGGTCTCAAATGCTGACACTGCTTATTCTACTTGTTGCACTTCTTTGTTGAGGCTCTGACTTTAGGGGGGGGGAAATGGATTTTTGCCGGCCAGTTTTCCTGTCCAACTTTCCAGCTTAAGCAATTGATTAATATTTTGTCCTTATCTGGTAGTATTTTAGATACGTAAATGATGCAACGTTTGTAGACTCGTGCCTTTTGGGTGGATTTTTCCCTCCGAAATACTTCACAATGAAAAAGATGTTTCTTACAGTTGATTGTTCTGATTAAAATGAACGTTTTTAAACAGTTGTTTGATTTGTTTGTCGCGAAAAGAGCCTTTAGTGATGCAAGGCAAATTTCTTCAGAGAATTAAGCACATTTTGAATTAAATGTTCCCGCAAATTGTACATCATCTTGCATGGTATTGACTTTACGGGAAAAGCGTAAAGCGGTTTGAGACCAAGGCATTTGTCATAAGTCGCTATATACACCGCACATCTACCTTTACTTGTTGCCTCCAGACTTGCAGAGACAAGATGGCAATACTGAAGCTTCGGCTTTCTCCTCTCTCTTTTTCAACACCAGTAAAATTATGTTTCGACCTAATTGTTGCTACACGTCGTTTAATTAGTAAGAATGTTTCCTCATACCCACAACGAGAAAACAAATATATAATTCTCGGCAATGTGGATTTTCTTTTCTTTAGAAGGTGTGGAAAATACGGAAAGGCAAAACGTTCATTCAAAGCATGAACTAAAAGTTGCTCTGAGAGGAACATTTTCATGGGTAACATCGGAGTCTGTAGAGGAAAGAAGGCCTAGCTATGAAGGAGAAAATCATCAGGGAGCCAATTCAGAGCAGAGACAAATGTAAACTATTTGTTACGTTACAAAATCAAACATTTAGAAGGTCAGATATTGTTTGCATTCGGCAATAACAGTAGAACGCGAAAATGGCGCGCTGCAGCAGAAGTCGATTCCTACACAGCCGCTGTCTGCCCTCACTGTGGCAGGCTGTTCGCGTCTAAGCATGAACTGTGATCATATCTTTGGCGCTCCTGATGTCTTCGTTACTTATCTACGGACCACCATAAATAAAGAGCCTACCCAAAATATCTGCAAAGCTGCAGAATTCTGAGAAACATGTCGACAACTAGACAGCCTTCATGACCTCGCCAAGTGTGACTCTGTTTTTTGCGATCGCCAACTCCTCCGGAAAGCATAGTTAAGACTATGCTCTTCCCTATCTTCACTACAGAGACACTTCCTGCGATCCGACGGACAAATCCCAAGTCCGGCTGTGTATAAACACGGAGGAAAGCTGGTCACCATCAGCCACTGAATGTACTGAAAATATCTTTCGATGACAGGTGGTCTTGTTTCATACATCTTTCATTCTACTTGACTCTGCAAAGCTAGCTCGCGGCTAACAAGAAATGAGAGTGGATGACCATAGAGAAGGGAAGGTAAATCCCTCTCTGATTTCTCTACAACACCAACTCGGCAGCTGGTCATCCTCTGTGCTGGACACAGCTTGAGGCGCACACCACTCGCGCCAGAGGCCTGCAAGACACACGTCAAAGGTCAAAGGTCCAAGTCAACATGAGACCCTGGATGTCACTGGGAGTAGAAGGAATCGTGTTTAATGATACAACGAGACTTGTTGCTCATGTCTCTTCGTCGATCTGATCAAAGATGGTGGGAAGAACGGCCACAACAAGGATCACATATAGTATTCACTCGACAAAGTCCCGAGCCAGTCTTATCCATGCGGACAGCGAGTGCAGGCGATCACGTGATACAAGTATTGGCACGGCTGCTGGCCTTGCCCCTTGACACGAAGCTGTTAACGGCGTCGCGGCGCCATCAGAGTTGAAGGAGATCGATTCAGATACCTATCTCGCTCAGAGGCACCGTCTTCCAGACCTACAAGGATTCTGCATCTGCTGGCTGGCTCACGTCGGCAGAGACCATGCCCGGTGCACCTGAGGGCACGTCAGCCGCCCACACACACTGGCCAGGGCAGATTGAGTTATGGCCGTGTTTGGCTCGGAGGCAACATCCTGCAGACTGGCATCACTCCACATCTGCTTCCTGTTTCATTTCCAGAAGCGCCACCTCCGTGTTGCCTCAGATACGCCGGGCAGGGTCGAGAGGGACAGGACGTACGAGGCCTAGACTCCGGGATGCCTTGACGTGCAGACAAAACACACGACAGCGCTCGGACGCCGTCGTCTTGGATTAACGATGAAGAAGACCGGGTCTGTCTTCAGACAGCACGACCGCGTGGGTCGAAATCGATGAAGAAGGCTGAGTGTCTGGCCCAGGATGATGTAAATCCAGACTCTAGGATGCTTCTGGACAGCGCTGCAGTCGTACGCTGCTATTTATTGACCAGCTGCACCAAGTACCGCTCCCTAATTCCATCACAGTCATTTGTCACTCGATCTGCTTGTCTGCTGCAGGAGTTGTGAACTTCCTGCTAGAACGCGTCCAGGATCTGTAATTCTGATGTCACCCAGTTAAAAAGGAGAAGATTGCCCGTGGTAAATCTTGCATCTCGATGAATGTTTTTGGCTAGAGTTTTTTAATTAAAAACTTTTCCGCCAATGATGTCAAGGGGCTGCATGTATTCTTGAATGCTTCGCGCGTCTTTCTGACGTGACTCTCCCAAAATATGTTGCGATACTACGATTGCCCGGAGCGTGAAACCTTTAGGGCGATACATGAATTTGCACAGCCGCTACGCTGCAATGAATAAATCAAAGCCATCCTCTGGCTCCCTACGAGTGCTTTCTCCGTGAGACTGGAGCAGCTGAGTTACCGTCTGCAAGCAGTGGAACTAATCAAATGTTCCTCCATGTATGAACACAATGGATGGAGTTCGCCTTCTCTTGCATCTGAGCTGCAGCCTGTCGTACCCAACCCTTTCAAAGAGATTGTTTTGTTCTCGCAGGGCTAGCGTCCAATAGATGGCATTAACTATCTTTCATTTCAAGAAGAGAAAACAGGATGCTACGTCAAGCGATTCCAAACGAAAAGAAATACTCGGAGAGCATCGCTGTTCACAATACAGGAATCTCATTTTGGTATTTTATGGCCATCTTTACGTCACGCATAATTATGTTGCTGGAGATGCTGTCCGAAGGTCATGCAAGGTATTTAAAAAAACAGCAAAGAAAAAGCAGAAAAGATCACTTGACCTCGGCAGGACAATGGTCCGTCATCGCCACCATCGCAACCACAGCCACCACCATCACCACCATCGCAACCACAGCCACCACCATCACCACCATCGCAACCACAGCCACCACCATCACCACCATCGCAAACACAGCCACCACCATCACCACCATCGCAAACACAGCCACCACCATCACCACCATCGCAACCACAGCCACCACCATCACCACCATCGCAACCACAGCCACCACCATCACCACCATCGCAACCACAGCCACCACCATCACCACCATCGCAACCACAGCCACCACCATCACCACCATCGCAACCACAGCCACCACCATCACCACCATCGCAACCACAGCCACCACCATCACCACCATCGCAACCACAGCCACCACCATCATCATCATCGCAACCACAGCCACCACCATCACCACCATCGCAAACACAGCCACCACCATCACCACCATCGCAAACACAGCCACCACCATCACCACCATCGCAACCACAGCCACCACCATCACCACCATCGCAACCACAGCCACCACCATCACCACCATCGCAAACACAGCCACCACCATCACCACCATCGCAAACACAGCCACCACCATCACCACCATCGCAACCACAGCCACCACCATCATCACCATCATTGCAACCACAGCCACCACCATCGCAACCACAGCCACCACCATCACCATCATTGCAACCACAGCCACCACCATCACCACCATCGCAACCACAGCCACCACCATCATCATCATCGCGATCACAGCCACCACCATTACTCAAAACACCACAACATTCACCATTAATCAAAACACTACAACCACCACCATTAATCAAATCACCACAACATTCACCATTAATCAAAACACCACTGCCACCAAAATTTCTCAGAACATCACAAACACCACTAACATCACTCCAAACATCACAAACACCACACCACAATCACCACCATTACTCAGAACATCACAAACACCACCACTATCATTCAGAACCACTGTAATCAAAATCACCCAAGCTATTTCTCAAAACCACCACTTGTCCATTGGCCATCGATCTGATGTAGTCCAGCTTTGTGCATTCTTAGTTGGTGCAGCCTGATGGGAATAGGAAGTTTCCACCTAGATGTCAACCATTGGGGGCAGTGTGGGCACTGAGAGAGTGCTGAGGGAAATCCGTGGCCCTCCAATATTCCTTGACAGATGTGATTTTTTTTTCTCATCGGATTTTCTCGAAGGGGTCATCGGCTTTCCTCGCCACGACTCGCCAGCTGAATCGATCTGCTGCAGAGGCCTGCAGATCCTGTGGGGGAAAAGTCTCAGTGCATCCTGTAGAGCTGTCACTGATACGGTTCCTCTACTGCTTCTTTGGGCGTCTCCCTTTTCTGTGAACCCGTAGAAACACTCCAAAGAGCAACTGACGAGCTAGGCCACTATCAATACTCATATCCATCACTACTGCTGTCTCAACTGCCACCATTCAAAGCTATCACACCACTACCGCTCCTATCCGTTACCGCCAACAAGCACCACCACCGCCATTAAACACTGCCATCATTCAAAGCTATCACACCACTACCGCTCCTATCCGTTACCGCCAACAAGCACCACCACCGCCATTAAACACTGCCATCATTCAAAGATATCACACCACTACCACTCCTATTCGTTACCGCCAACAAGCACCACCACCGCCATTAAACACTGCCACCATTCAAAGCTATCACACCACTACCACTCCTATCCGTTACCGCCAACAAGCACCACCACAGCAATTAAACACTGCCATCATTCAAAGCTATCACACCACTGCCACTCCTATCCCTTACCGCCAACAAGTACCACCACCGCCATTACCCAACACTTCCGCAACACTGCCATCATTCAAACCACCACAACCACCTCTATTACCGTAGTGCCATTCCAATCCACCACAACCACCATTCAAAGCTACCGCATCCATCATCGCTACTAATACGACTTGATGCCATCACAACTATCGCCATCATCACAAAAATCTCAACAAGACGACATTAACAGCAATAGTAACAACAACAACAACCGTTCAAAATCACAACAACCGACATCACGGTCACCACCATCCAAATCCTCCACCAGCACCACCGCCACTTACGCATCTAAAAAAACGCCACCATCACTGTCGCTACCACCACCACTATGGCCACCATCTCTATCACCACCACCACCACTATTATCGCCACCCCCACCATCTCTATCGCCACACCACAACAACCACTATCACCATCCCCATCACCATCATCAATCACCACCAGTATCTCAACCGTTAATATTGCCACCATCACCATCACTACTATCGCCACCACTATCACTATCGCCACACCACAACAACCACTATCACCATCCCCACGATCCACCACCATCACTATCGCCACCACCATCACTATCGCCACACCACAACAACCACTATCACCATCCCCACGATCCACCACCATCACTATCGCCACCACTATCACTATCGCCACACCACAACAACCACTATCACCATCCCCACGATCCACCACCATCACTACTACCAATAACACCATTATCGCCACCATCACCACCACCATCGTCACCACTATTGTCGAATCCAACATCATCATTACCACTATCACAATCACCATCACCACCACAAATACCACTATCATCACTACATGTATTATCGTCACCACCATCACCACCATTATCACTACTATCACAACCACTATCGCCACCATCACCACAACCATCACCACCATCACCATCACCACAACCATCACCACCACCACAACCACTTCCACCACAACCACCACCACCACCACAACCATCACCACAACATCACCATCACCACAACAATCACCACCACCACAACCATCACCACAACAACCACCATCACCAACATCCCCACCACCACCATCACCAACACCCCCATCACCATCACCACAACCATCACCACCACCATCACCACCACCACCATCACCACAACCATCACCACCACCATCACCAACATCCCCATCACCACCACACCACCACCACCACCACCACCACCACCACCACCACCATCACACCACCACCATCACCAACATCCCCATCACCACCACCACACCACCACCACACCACCACCACACCACCACCACACCACCACCACCACCGTTACCACTACCATCACTACCTGTGACGTTCTCAAAATGCCTCGTCTTCAGCCAGCGATGAAAGACTCAGGCTCCAAGCCATGGCTCTGGTTTTGCGTCGTGAAAGGACATACATGGAACGATGGGAAGTAACACATTGGCAAGTCATCCGTCGTGGACCAAGCTGAACAGTGTCCCCCTTAGCCGCGTTTGATGGAGAAAGTCGATGAACTAGCTCATCCCGCCGAAGTGCGTGAGTGCTCATACCGCCCACTGTACTGTGGTGACCAGCGACTGAAATTCCCCGCGCCTGTCGATAACACTTTGATTTGCGCGCGCGTGAGTAGTTACGCACATGCAAGAGTGCGTGCGTGCGTGCGTGAGTTTGCGTGTTTTCATAATTATTTGCGCGTGCTACAGTGTGTACATGTGTGGATTACAGTGAGCGTGTGTGCGCGCATTCAGGCTTCTGTGTGCATTAAACCGATAAGTGCGTGTGTGTGAGCAAATGTTTGTATGCACAAGCTTATTAATATAAACTTTGCACGTGGACGAGTGTAGGTGTGTATGTGTGTATGTGTGCGTGTGCGCGCGCGCGCGTTTGTATGAGTGTGTTCGTGTGTGTGTGTGTGTGTGTGTGTGTGTGTGTGTGTGTTTATGTGTGTTTGGTGTATGTGTGTGGGTGTGGGTGTAAACTTGCATGCCTGTGTACGCATATTTGTATGAGCGCGTGGGTACTTTTGTGTGTCTGTGTGTGTGTGTGTGTTTATGTGTGTTTGGTGTATGTGTGTGGGTGTGGGTGTAAACTTGCATGCCTGTGTACGCATATTTGTGTGAGCGCGTGGATACTTTTGTGTGTCTGTGTGCGTGTAACTGAATACAATCGTGTGCACCTAAATGTGACAATAAATATTGCTTGTAGAGGGATTTTTGTGTAAATATGACAGCAGAGGAGTGCAAGCGCTTCGACTCTCAATGCTAACTTTGATAGATCTACACAGTGCAAGCAAGACAAGCTGATCATAAGGACTATGATGCGGACATGCAGTGCACAAAACAACTATTTCAATAGTTCACTTTTTTGTCCATTCACGAATCCAACTATGTCAACTTTCTGCACACAGCAAAACGATTCCATCAGAAAACATCACAGCGCAACCAAGAGGAACAAGGCACAGTGCTTCAGTAAGCAGTCAGCTCCCCATTTTATCTCTGTCCCCTTTTGTCTCTTGTGAAACCGTAGTAGAGGGCTGAAGGCGCCAGGCCCAAGATCAGTTTGCAGACATCAAGTCGACGAAAATGGCGATCTACTCGTAGTTCCTTGTACAAAGACGCTACCTGCAGAAGATTGACCACACACACACACAAATCAGGATCTCAGCGGGAACCGAACACTTGAACTCTCGAACTCGGAAATCTCAGTGGAGGGACAGCAAGGAGGCAGGCATATGAGACCACAATGAAAGCTCATATACACGTACAGTGCGATATACTCCTACAATGAGGAATTATTTCGTCAACAAACAAATGGTCAGAGACGGACGAGATACTAATCATATCAGTGAAAACTAGTATACCTAAACTGCATTCCTTGTAAGTAACAGTTTTCAAATTTGGGCACGAAACACCTCTTAGATCCCCGGCAAACCAAGGGCCCCGAGCAACGAACGTCGGAAACGTAGAGGACGATGGGAAGGCACACAACATGAATCGACAACAAGCTATCGCAATCGCAGACGACAACATTCCTCCTTTACTCGGCAACCAGGGCTGAATGACAGAACTGGCCAGTGATGCGTTGACCAGTGGTTGATTGTAGCGAATGGACAGATGGAAAATGCTTCTTTCCAAGTTCACGTTGTAGTGAAGTACTTGAAATATTGCCTTCTCGTCAATTATCTCCAAAGAGCGACTGGCTGGACAAGCAATACAGAGCAAAATGGGAGCAGTCATACGAATGTTAACACTATAAATACACCACGCATTTGTGTATACGACTGGATCTCAATGGTTTATTTAGGATCATCTTAAGTCACTAAACTGACAGCTATGACACACAACGAAAAAAGCATAACACATTCTGGAAGCTCAGCCCCATCCCATCGTTATCAAGAGCTCAACTGATGAAACGGACGTTCTGAATCAAAAGGCAAGCGATGTGTGCTGTCGATGATTCAAATATTGACATGGCCAATAGTGTGTCTTGCTCTCAAAGCAAACGACTCCATTAGCTCTCCTGACTAACGCGGTGTCACATTCACAAAGGGAAATAACTCTCTAAGTGCAATCCATTCATGCCAGTTTCATATCATGTTAACTTCCAGACGATCAACAGCAACAAAACATGGCGGACCAATAGTGACCTCAAGGCAACAAACTCGCATCTGTTGAAGTCTAATATGACGATGCATCCTTCAGAGTAGCATCTTCAGCTAGCTGGGATCGGCACGGGTTGAACCGCTGGAGAAGACCCCAAAGCCCAGCAGCCAGGGCTCCAGCAGAGACGCGAGTCATGGAGCATTTCTGGTCGTATGCTGCACTTCAGGGTTTGTGTCCATAGAACGGCTGGACTTAAGTCCCGTCTGAGTTCCTAAGTCGCCTCAGTAAAGCACTCCCTCAGCACACAGCTCAAATGGCGTGCATGAAACGGAATAACTGTTGACTTAGCGGAGTGGAGACCTCGCTTTCACACTGACTTAGAGATTGTTGAGCCGAGCACGCGACTCACACCTCAAGTCTGACTCAAGTCTCCCTGTGCACACCTCAAGTCTGACTCAAGTCTCCCTATGCACACCTCCAGTCTGACTCAAGTCTCCCTATGCACACCTCCAGTCTGACTCAAGTCTCCCTATGCACACCTCCAGTCTGACTCAAGTCTCCCTATGCACACCTCCAGTCTGACTCAAGTCTCCCTATGCACACCTCCAGTCTGACTTAAGTCTCCCTATGCACACCTCCAGTCTGACTCGTCTCCCTATGCACACCTCCAGTCTGACTCAAGTCTCCCTATGCACACCTCCCCAGTGCTCCTAGATCTGTGATAAAAGACAGAACGGCCACGTCTGATCTAGACTAGTAAGTTTTCCAAGCTTGCCAGTCACGTGATGAATTGTCCACGCCACCCGCGTAGGTTTCAGAGGACGAGGGCTGTGTCGGCAGTTTAAATAATGCCCTTGCTTCATTTTCGACGTGGAGCCGTTGGAAATACTTAGCTGTGTCCGCGTGCAAGTGCGAGTCAGGTACATTGCTCACCAACCTCTCGGCTGACAGTATCCGTTCGCACCGAAGACATACGTCTTGACTCCGAAAAAGGAACATTTATCAACCTGTTTCTTTGAAGGGTGTGGGGGTGGGTGGGTGATTATTCTACTTTCATGTTGTGTTTGAAATACGTTTCCATTTTCATTTTTGCAGCAACCGTGGTGGGGGAAAGGTGGAAGGGTGTAGTCTTTTGGCACAGGTTCAACAGAAAAGAAAAGAGTTTGTCTCAGTACCGCTGGAGTTTGTCTCAGTACCACTGGAGTTTGTCATAGTGACACTGAAGCTTGTCTCAGTACCGCTGGAGTTTGTTATAGTGACACTGGAGTTTGTCATAGTGACACTGGAGTTTGTCATAGTGACACTGGAGTTTGTCTCAGTACCGCTGGAGTTCGTCATAGTGACACTGGAGTTTGTCTCAGTACCGCAGGATTTTGTCTCAGTACCGCTGGAGTTTGTCTCAGTACCACTCGAATTTGTCTCAGTACCGCTAGAGTTTGTCTCAGTACCACTGAAGTTTGTCTCAGTACCGCTGGAGTTTGTCTCAGTACCACTGGAGTTTGTCACAGTGACACTGGAGTTTGTCATAGTGACACTGGAGTTTGTCTCAGTACCACTGGAGTTTGTCTCAGTACCGCTGGAGTTTGTCTCAGTACCACTGGAGTTCGTCTCAGTACCACTGGAGTTCGTCATAGTGACATTGGAGTTTGTCTCAGTACCACTGGAGTTTGTCTCAGTACCACTGGAGTTTGTCTCAGTACCACTGGAGTTCGTCTCAGTACCACTGGAGTTCGTCATAGTGACATTGGAGTTTGTCTCAGTACCACTGGAGTTTGTCTCAGTACCACTGGAGTTTGTCTCAGTACCACTGGAGTTTGTCTCAGTACCACTGGAGTTCGTCATAGTGACACTGGAGATTGTCTCAGTACCGCTGGAGTTTGTCTCAGTACCACTGGAGTTTGTCATTGTGACATTGGAGTTTGTCTCAGTACCACTGGAGTTCGTCATAGTGACATTGGAGTTTGTCTCAGTACCACTGGAGTTTGTCTCAGTACCGCTGGAGTTCGTCATAGTGACACTGGAGATTGTCTCAGTACCGCTGGAGTTTGTCTCAGTACCACTGGAGTTCGTCATAGTGACACTGGAGTTTGTCTCAGTACCACTGGAGTTCGTCATAGTGACACTGGAGTTTGTCTCAGTACCACTGGAGTTCGTCATCGTGACACTGGAGTTTGTCTCAGTACCACTGGAGTTCGTCATAGTGACACTGGAGTTCGTCTCAGTACCGCTGGAGTTTGTCATAGTGACACTGGAGTTTGTCTCAGTACCACTGGAGATTGTCTCAGTACCGCTGGAGTTTTTCACAGTGACTCCACTCCTGGTATTTTTCAGGTCATCAAGCTGCAACTCAACAAGGATGTTTCGCGGTGGCAGTTGTCTTGCTGCTTGACGAGGAGGCAATGCGATGGCACGGCGGTTCCCTATGAAGTGCCTCCAGAGACATCATACCACCGGAGCTATATTTCCGCATTACAACCACAGCTTTCTTGTCGATGACGGGGAAGGAATCCTTTATCTCTGTGTTACGGAGGAAAACTAGCTGTTTGTTTGACAGATTAGGATTAGGACTACGTTGTGGTTTACGACGTGCATTTGATATCTGGGATACCCTACGACTCTGGTGAATGTGGTGTTGTGTTTCGTGCTCTCTGAGCCTGTCGGTGGAATCGGATTCTCTTGGCAATCTTCCGCTGCAATACTAAAAGTTGGATAACATCTCTATATTCTTTTGGTTTCGCTTCTTTTAATTTCTCACTCGTCAAAGTATGAACTTTCAACTCGGATTCCATCTCCCTACATACGCAACACATCCAACCACCCTCAAAAGGTCAAATTTTAATTACATCATGTTTTCTTTTTCTTACGTTTGTTCCCTGTCTAAATCTTACCTAATGCGATGCCGGAATATTTCAAATTCACATGTGGTTTTCTACCTTGAATCCTCATGTAGCACAGAGCTTTCTGTGACACGCCAGACTGCCGCATTTCCTTGCTCCCCAGATGCCATCTGTCTTTTCTATTCTTGTGGAGCCTCATACATTCCGCCTTCTCCCTTTCACCTCAGATGCCATCTGTCTTTTCAATTCTTGTGGAGCCTCATACATTCCGCCTTCTCCCTTTCTCCTCAGATGCCATCTGTCTTTTCTATTCTTGTGGAGCCTCATACATTCCGCCTTCTCCCTTTCACCTCAGATGCCATCTGTCTTTTCAATTCTTGTGGAGCCTCATACATTCCGCCTTCTCCCTTTCACCTCAGATGCCATCTGTCTTTTCTATTCTTGTGGAGCCTCATACATTCCGCCTTCTCCCTTTCACCTCAGATGCCATCTGTCTTTTCTATTCTTGTGGAGCCTCATACATTCCGCCTTCTCCCTTTCACCTCAGATGCCATCTGTCTTTTCAATTCTTGTGGAGCCTCATACATTCCGCCTTCTCCCTTTCTCCTCAGATGCCATCTGTCTTTTCAATTCTTGTGGAGCCTCATAGATTCCGCCTTCTCCCTTTCACCTCAGATGCCATCTGTCTTTTCAATTCTTGTGGAGCCTCATACATTCCGCCTTCTCCCTTTCACCTCAGATGCCATCTGTCTTTTCTATTCTTGTGGAGCCTCATACATTCCGCCTTCTCCCTTTCTCCTCAGATGCCATCTGTCTTTTCTATTCTTGTGGAGCCTCATACATTCCGCCTTCTCTCTTTCACCTCAGATGCCATCTGTCTTTTCTATTCTTGTGGAGCCTCATACATTCCGCCTTCTCCCTTTCTCCTCAGATGCCATCTGTCTTTTCTATTCTTGTGGAGCCTCATACATTCCGCCTTCTCCCTTTCACCTCAGATGCCATCTGTCTTTTCTATTCTTGTGGAGCCTCATACATTCCGCCTTCTCCCTTTCACCTCAGATGCCATCTGTCTTTTCAATTCTTGTGGAGCCTCATACATTCCGCCTTCTCCCTTTCACCTCAGATGCCATCTGTCTTTTCTATTCTTGTGGAGCCTCATACATTCCGCCTTCTCCCTTTCACCTCAGATGCCATCTGTCTTTTCTATTCTTGTGGAGCCTCATACATTCCGCCTTCTCCCTTTCACCTCAGATGCCATCTGTCTTTTCTATTCTTGTGGAGCCTCATACATTCCGCCTTCTCCCTTTCACCTCAGATGCCATCTGTCTTTTCTATTCTTGTGGAGCCTCATACATTCCGCCTTCTCCCTTTCACCTCAGATGCCATCTGTCTTTTCTATTCTTGTGGAGCCTCATACATTCCGCCTTCTCCCTTTCACCTCAGATGCCATCTGTCTTTTCTATTCTTGTGGAGCCTCATACATTCCGCCTTCTCCCTTTCACCTCAGATGCCATCTGTCTTTTCAATTCTTGTGGAGCCTCATACATTCCGCCTTCTCCCTTTCACCTCAGATGCCATCTGTCTTTTCAATTCTTGTGGAGCCTCATACATTCCGCCTTCTCCCTTTCACCTCAGATGCCATCTGTCTTTTCAATTCTTGTGGAGCCTCATACATTCCGCCTTCTCCCTTTCCCCTCAGATGCCATCTGTCTTTTCTATTCTTGTGGAGCCTCATACATTCCGCCTTCTCCCTTTCACCTCAGATGCCATCTGTCTTTTCTATTCTTGTGGAGCCTCATACATTCCGCCTTCTCCCTTTCACCTCAGATGCCATCTGTCTTTTCAATTCTTGTGGAGCCTCATACATTCCGCCTTCTCCCTTTCACCTCAGATGCCATCTGTCTTTTCAATTCTTGTGGAGCCTCATACATTCCGCCTTCTCCCTTTCACCTCAGATGCCATCTGTCTTTTCTATTCTTGTGGAGCCTCATACATTCCGCCTTCTCCCTTTCTCCTCAGATGCCATCTGTCTTTTCAATTCTTGTGGAGCCTCATAGATTCCGCCTTCTCCCTTTCACCTCAGATGCCATCTGTCTTTTCAATTCTTGTGGAGCCTCATAGATTCCGCCTTCTCCCTTTCTCCTCAGATGCCATCTGTCTTTTCAATTCTTGTGGAGCCTCATAGATTCCGCCTTCTCCCTTTCTCCTCAGATGCCATCTATCTTTTCAATTCTTGTGGAGCCTCATAGATTCCGCCTTCTCCCTTTCACCTCAGATGCCATCTGTCTTTTCTATTCTTGTGGAGCCTCATACATTCCGCCTTCTCCCTTTCACCTCAGATGCCATCTGTCTTTTCTATTCTTGTGGAGCCTCATACATTCCGCCTTCTCCCTTTCACCTCAGATGCCATCTGTCTTTTCTATTCTTGTGGAGCCTCATACATTCCGCCTTCTCCCTTTCACCTCAGATGCCATCTGTCTTTTCTATTCTTGTGGAGCCTCATACATTCCGCCTTCTCCCTTTCACCTCAGATGCCATCTGTCTTTTCAATTCTTGTGGAGCCTCATACATTCCGCCTTCTCCCTTTCACCTCAGATGCCATCTGTCTTTTCTATTCTTGTGGAGCCTCATACATTCCGCCTTCTCCCTTTCACCTCAGATGCCATCTGTCTTTTCAATTCTTGTGGAGCCTCATACATTCCGCCTTCTCCCTTTCACCTCAGATGCCATCTGTCTTTTCTATTCTTGTGGAGCCTCATACATTCCGCCTTCTCCCTTTCACCTCAGATGCCATCTGTCTTTTCTATTCTTGTGGAGCCTCATACATTCCGCCTTCTCCCTTTCACCTCAGATGCCATCTGTCTTTTCTATTCTTGTGGAGCCTCATACATTCCGCCTTCTCCCTTTCACCTCAGATGCCATCTGTCTTTTCTATTCTTGTGGAGCCTCATACATTCCGCCTTCTCCCTTTCACCTCAGATGCCATCTGTCTTTTCAATTCTTGTGGAGCCTCATACATTCCGCCTTCTCCCTTTCACCTCAGATGCCATCTGTCTTTTCAATTCTTGTGGAGCCTCATACATTCCGCCTTCTCCCTTTCACCTCAGATGCCATCTGTCTTTTCAATTCTTGTGGAGCCTCATAGATTCCGCCTTCTCCCTTTCTCCTCAGATGCCATCTGTCTTTTCAATTCTTGTGGAGCCTCATAGATTCCGCCTTCTCCCTTTCTCTTCAGTGGCAGCGTGAAGCTGCTGCTTTGACCTGTGTAGCCTCAGCACGTCATGGGCCAACAACGCCCTGAACTCAGTGGTCAACCCTTGTTGTGCTCTGGAGGGAGGTTCTGTTACGACAGACAGACAGACAGACAGAAAGCTTCAGGTGTGGATCCCGTGGCATGGACTGCCTCTCCCCCATGGGACTCCAGAGCCACAGCAGACGCTGTCGACGGGATGGAACTCGCACCCAGTGGCACACGTTCGTTGTCCTTTGGGTCTGACAGATAACTCCTGCTACTACTACTTGTTATTCTTCTGGTTATCATTCGGTCTTCTGAGTCATGATCACTTCTTTCACATCTGCAGCAGTTCACCTGCAGGACGAGGCCTCAATCCTCCTGAATGCTGGTCACTGGTCACTAACAGCGGCGCTTGGCGTCAAGAACCCCTTAGAAGATGCTCAAATCAAATTATGGTTTAACATACAGAGCCGAAACCCTGCGTGGGACAGACAGGAAAAGTGTAGGACCACAAGCGGGGACTGAACCCGGGACCTTTCGGCTAGCGCCCGAAATGCTCTACCAGCTGAGCTACCATGGTCCGTGTTGTCTTCTCTTGTCTACACTGCCCTGTATCAGCGGCCGTTGTCTCGGTCTTACATGCCCGAATAACTCGAATCCCAATATTTAGTTTGCTAGTCTTTCCCAGCTGTCATAAGTCTGGCGCATTATAAATAGTTCTAAATCATTTCGATTCCCACTTTCAAATAAGTTCCTTGCAGCTCGGCTAGATGTGAGGCAGTAACGCTGTCTTTCCACGTTCTGCATCTCTCGTGTGACCAGTTTATCCACTGAGCGAGAGGGAAGGAATGCGTGATGCACAGTTTGTCAGCAAATATAAGGATTCCACATCAGGCAAGTGTGTGTATGTGTGTGTGTGTGTGTGTGTGTGTGTGTGTGTGTGTGTGTGTGTGTGTGTGTGTGTGTGTGTGTGTGTGTATCTGTGTGTGTGTGTGTGAGTGTGTGATCATCTGATCCACACATCGGCACATGTACACATCTCGGATCTGGGGTCTACGGTGGACTTATCAGTACTGAACTTCACCACTTATTCCAGCTCCCTGTGTGATAGGCGGTGTATGTTGTAGAACTACGGGCTATTTGCAGGTGGAGACCTAGGCTGCCGCCCCGCCCCTGTAGTGCTACAGACAGAGCTGTCGGGAACCAGGGCTGCATGAGGGAAGAGATCGAGAAATGTGAATCGCACAGACGGTAAACGATGTGAACTCTACCTGGTTACCAGTGTCATCATACATATCCACAGACAACCTTCCATTTACGTCGCAAATGATGACTGTGACTGTAGTCGTTGGGTGTTCCACTTCGTCGAAGAGATCGCTGGCCTACCAAAGCCATGCACACTAAGCAACAGGAGTTCCGGGACAAACACAATGTGTACAGGCTGTTAACGCTCTCCTTCAATGCACGGTAATGAAATGATGACGTCAACATTTCTAACTATGCTAGATGATTATTCGCGTATCAGTCACAGAGCGTTATTCCTTAACCAGAAGGGCACTCGTGTTAATCACTCATTTGCTGTACACACTTCATCCTCAACTTTTGAGTAGATGATCGTCATATGGCAATGTTTGCTTCTACCTAAATGTCAACATGCTTGAACCTGCATCAGTAGCTTATAAGACTTCTTCATTAACTGCCTTTAGCATACTCGAGGAGCACTCATTGTTGGCAGACAAAGTGGAAGACCTCCTCCCATTATGCTGAAACAAATTCAACAAAAGCAAGCGATAGATTCCCTTTGTCTCGTCAATGGACGTCTCTGTTAAAACTATGGAGCAGAAGTGTAACTTCCTCTCGCTGTTTTTCGTGCTGTTCCCTCTCAACCAAAATTATATCGAGCCCGTCTACTGGGGGATGGTGAATAATTATTTCAGCGATCGTCACTCCGATGTTCAGCTTTCATCGGACCGAGGCTTCGCTCACCAGACGAGGCTTCTGATTGATCACAGCGGTCTACCAATCAGCCTGGGTGTTCTTCCGTGCTCTGCGCGAGAGCGTCCCAGCTACAGCCACTGCTGCTGCTGCTGCTGCTTCTGCTGCCGTGGTATCGCACAGGGCGGATGCGGAACTAGCAGTGATGTGTCCTGCTGTTGAGAACAATGCTACTGGTCTGCAGGGTGTAGCGCCGCATGTGGGCACTGACGGCGGCCGAGTCCGGACAGAGGAGGGACACGACGATGGCGCGGAAGCGACGACCCAGGAGACAGTAGAAGAAGAAGTTGGTGGCGGAGTTGATGCAGAGCATCGTATCGCACACTATCATGACCAGGTTCCCGTAGGCGAAGGTCTCCGGAATGCTGCGGAAGGTGTACATGGCGTTGTAGACCATGGGCAGGAGGCAGCAGATGAAGAAGCAAGCCGTCACTCCCAGGATGATCATTGTCAGCCCGTCTTCGCGATGCGTGGGGGACACGTGGTTGGACGTGACGTCACGCTGACGTGACGTCATCTTCTGCGTGGCACGCACATGGCGCCGGAGCCCCATGAGGAGCTGTGCGTTGAGGACCAGGATGAGGCTGTAGGGGATCAGGTAGAAGAAGATGAAGGTCAGGTAGTTGGAGTAGACGATCTCGTACGTGCGCTCGTAGTAGCTGGTGTTCTCCACAGACTCCATCCACACCCCATCTTCCCTCTCCCATGGCAAGCCCGTGGTGTTGCCATTCTCGCCGATGGTGTTGTAGGTCACGCCCCCAGCCTGGGTCATGTTGGATTTGAGGACGCTGGCGGTGGAGGCGTTCTGTGGCGCGTGGTTGCGGGAGAGGGAGGCCACGAGGAAGTAGTGGACGTAGCGGGGAAGGTTGAAGACCACGGAGAAGAGCAGGACGGACAGCACCACGCGCCGTGCAGTGCCAATGGTCCACATGGCCCTGGCTCGCAGTGGACGCACCACCACCAGGAAGCGCTCCACCGTCAGCGCCACCGTGGAGTAGGTGGAGCCCAGCTGGAAGAGAGGAGCCACAGGACGCTGTTCTTACAGAGGGCAAAGAGTGAGGTTCAAGACTGAGAGAGAGAGAGAGAGAGAGAGAATGAGCGGAAGACATAAGCCAGAGAGCGCTATTCTTACAGAGGGCAAATAGTGAAGTTCAAGACTGAGAGAGAGAGAGAGAGAATGAGCGGAAGACATAAGCCAGAGGGAGCTATTCTTACAGAGGGCAAAGAATGAGGTTCAAGACTGAGAGAGAGAGAGAGAGACAGACAGACAGACAGACATACAGTTAGAAGACAGTCAGACAGGCAGCCAGAGAGAGAGAGAGAGAGACACAGTCACAGAGAGAGACAGTCAGAGAGAGAGATAGACACAGAGAGAGAGAAAGAGAGAGAGGGGGGGAGAGAGAAAGAGAGAGAGAGAGAGAAAGAGAGAGAGAGAGAGAGGGAGAGAGAGAGAGAGAGAGAAGAAAGAGAGAGAGATAAAGAGAGAGAGAGAGAGAAGGGGAGAGAGAGAGCGAGACAGAGAGAGAGATAGGGAGAGAGAGAGAGAGAGAGAGAGAGAGAGAGATAGAGAGAGACACAGAGAGAGAGAGGGAGAGAGAGAGAGAAGAGAGAGAGAGTGAGAGAGAGAGAGAGAAAGAGAGAGAGGGAGTGAGAGGACGACAGGAGCCACAGAACTCTGTTCTTACTGAGGTCAAAAATGAGGTTTCAAGATGAAGAAAGAGAGAGAGAGGGAGTAAGGGAGCAAAAAATGAGGTTCGAACGATTGAGCGAACATATTTTACTCACTGAGAGGGCTGCCCATTTCCATCAAAAATGAAAAATAAAGTGGCTAACTCTAATTTTTGCTCCCACAGATAACTTCAACGTTATACATACATGGCTTTCTAATGAATGAACATATCTAAAAGGTTATGTTAACGCTCCATTTTTTAAGGAGTAGCAAATTTGTTTAGATAGTAAAAAAGGGGATTTACATTCATCAAGCAAACGTGTTACTAACCATCATCTCCATTGCCATTACCACCACCACAATCACCACCACAATCACCACCACCATCCACCATCACCACCATCGTCACAATTTCACATCTAGGTGACCTCTGACCTGGGCGATGTAGCGCAGCGGGACGAAGGCGACGATGATGGCCACTTGTGCGAAGTCGTCCACGTAGCTGCCCACGATGGTCAGGCCCATGGCCAGCAGGAAGACGCTATCGTACAGAACCAGGGCGGTCAGCAGGACTGAGGTGGCTGACCACAGATTCCTCTGCAGAGAGAAGGGATGGGGTCTTTGAGGCGGGGGTCGACAACACACACACACACACACACACACACACACACACACACACACACGCACGCACACACACAGTCACACACACACACACACACACACAAAGACATATTCACACACACACACACACACACATAGACATATTCAGACACAACACACACACACACACACACACAGAGACAGACATACTCACGCATGCACACAGACACAAATACAGAGACATACGCACAGACACGCACGCACACAAACAAACGCACAGACGCATACACAGACAGCAAACATATACACACCCGTACAAACACACACACATACATATACATACACACACAAATATAGACAGACACACAGAGACACAGAAAGGCAAAAACAGAGAAAGACATATACACGAACGCACACACGCACACAAACACGCACAGGCACGCATGCTTACACACACACACAAACAGACACATACACAGACACAAGGGAGGGAGGGAAAGATAAAGAGAGACAGAGAGACAAAGAGAGAGACAAAGAGAGAGAGACAAAGAGAGACAGAGAGAGACAGAGAGAGACAGGAGAGAGAGACAGAGAGAGAGAAAGAGAGAGAAAGAGAGAGATAGAGAGAGATAGAGAGAGAGAGAGACAGACAGACAGACAGACAGACAGACAGACAGAGCGACAGAGAGAGAGAGAGAGCGGCAGAGAGAGGCAGAGAGAGAGAGAGACATACAAAGAGAGAGACAGAGAGAGAGACAAAAAGAGAGGCAGAGAGAGAGAGAGACAGACAGACAGAGAGAGAAAGACAAAAAGAGAGACAGAGAGAGAGACAAAAAGAGAGACAGAGAGAGAGAGACAGACAAAACGAGAGACAGAGAGAGAGACAAAAAGAGAGACAGCGAGACAAAAAGAGAGACAGAGAGAGAGAGACAAAAAGAGAGACAGAGGCAGAGAGAGAGAGACAGACAGACAAAAGAAGTAAGGAGACTTTCGTCCACCTTCAGAATGTTATTAGCAAAGCTTTCGGGGCCAAGTAGGCTCCTTCATCAATGCAGTGAAAGTCTACACGCAATCATGTATATATAGGCCCTGTGATCAAAGTTCACAGCACTGGGGTGCGTGGGTATGCGGCACGGGGTACAGGCGGCGAAAACGGCGTCGGGTGAGGACATCACTACGGGAAAGGGGGTGGGGTGACAAAAAGGGGGCCTGTAGTAAGCATGTGGGTCTCGGAAAAAGGAGAGCCTAAACTCAAAATCTGAGGTCGCGAGACCTGCAGGACTGCAGAAAACCCGCTCACGCGCAGATAGTGGCACAGAGAGCACGTGCTTGGCGGTGCTAGGCACGGGAAAGGCTGTCAGAGCAGGGCCATATGGGGTGAGTGCATCTCATTAGGCGTGGGGGCACGGGAGTCACTTATAGTGGCTCATGAACCCTAGGTCACGGTTCAGTCCAGCCTGTAACGACCCTAAGTATGAACCGACCCTAAGTATGAACCGGAAATCGTCGCAGAGTTATCTGCCCGGTACTCTTAATAATTCGACTCTAAAAAGAGACGGCACCCGCCACTCCGCCTGACTGACTTGGCACACCCGGGGAGTTATGCTAAGATCCGGCCGCGTAAATATATCTGCGTTTTGTGACAAACGTCTTGCTCGGCGGTACTGTAGTCCATGCACCTTAACGGTGCGCGTGATTCGGGTGTAATCTTAAGCTAAACGACGTTTATTGGCGCTGCTGAAATGGTCGAAGTCGGAAACATTCGGAACGTCGTTTAGCTTAAGATTACACCCGAATCACGCGCACCGTTAAGGTGCATGGAGTACAGTACCGCCGAGCAAGACGTTTGTCACAAAACGCAGATATATTTACGCGGCCGGATCTTAGCATAACTCCCCGGGCGTGCCAAGTCAGTCAACGGTCGCGTTTTATAAAACCAGACTACAAATAGACTACAGGGAGGTGACTCCCATATTATTTCCGGCAGGGGAGACGGCTTTTCACGGGGAAAAACTTTTTTGAACGCTACATTATGTGTTAAACGGCACAAATGCACCAAAAAACACAAAAACTCGTAAAGCAACTAATGCGTCGTTTGTCGGGATATATTCCATGCGAAGAACAGGTGCAGGAGCGGTAAATCGCATAAAGAGAGAGCCGAGCAGATAACTCTGCGACGATTTCCGGTTCATACTTAGGGTCGGTTCATACTTAGGGTCGTTACACAGCCTTGTGGGTGCCGAAAAACCCGATGAGCTGCTGCTCGACCACTCGACTCCGGCGTGGGTCTTGCAAGTGTCCCGTGAGCACACTAACTCTCAGGTCAACCTCGGTGTGGCCTTGCCTGCTGAAGAGTTCCGCAACTGGGAGTGGAGCGTGATTTCTGATCGTGGTCCTGTGTCCGTTCATTCGCTGTCACAGTGTCTGTCCCGTCTCACCGATGTACCAGGCATCCGGGCACTCTTTGCGGCATCTGATCAGGTATACCAAAGTGTTGGAGCCGCGAGTGTAGTGTCCCCTGCTGTGGTAAGTAGTCTTGTCTCGGGTGACGGTCGAGGCTGGGCAGATGATGTTGCGCGTGAGACAGCGGGAGGTGCTACAGGGTTGCACGCTTCCGGGGCTGGCAGAGCTGAGAGGTGGAAGTTGGCTTCGTACCAGTAACTGCCTCAGGTTAGGTGGTTGCCTGAACGCCAGGAGAGGAGGAGCTGGAAACACCTCGGAGAGGTAGGGATCATCCGTTAAGAGGTGTTGGAGCTTTCACAAGTCGTGTCGCAGTCCCTCAGCTCCCGGGAAGTACTGTACTACGAATGCGACCCTGTTATCCTTCGATTCGCAGGGTTGTCTGGCGAGGAGGTCGGTGCGCTTCTTCTTTGTTGCCCTGTCGAACTGGTGTCTGACCGCGTCACTGTGGTAGCCGCTTTGAAGGAGGGCATCTTCCAGCCGCCGCAGGCGTCGGTCGCGGTCCTCCGAGTTAGAGCAGATACGGTGGATCCTGAGGCCTTGACCGTAAGGGATCGCCTCCTTGATCCGTCTCGGGTGGGAGCTGCTGAAATGGAGTAGCTGCAGGTTATCTGTTGGTTTCCTGTGTAAGAAGGTGGACAGCGATCCGTCTCTGATGAAGACGTAGGTGTCGAGGAAGGTCACGGAGGCAGGTAAATAGTTTATGACGAACTTGATAGTGGGGTGGGCGTTGTTGATATCCCGGTGCAGCTGCCTCAGTGAATCCTCCCCGTGGCTTCAAATGAGAAAAACGTCATTG
Organism: Theodoxus fluviatilis; assembly: GCA_034096865.1. Lineage (NCBI taxonomy): Eukaryota > Metazoa > Mollusca > Gastropoda > Cycloneritida > Neritidae > Theodoxus > Theodoxus fluviatilis. Next base: position 59,562 of record JAWQFJ010006155.1, on the reverse strand, counting down.
ATATATATGGTGTAGAGGTCTGGTCGCAGACCTCGGGTAGCGAAGAAATCCTCCTCGAACCTGTGCGTGAACAAATTAGCATACTGTGGTGCAAATGTGGTTCCCATAGCGGTCCCATGCACCTGGATATATCGATCCTCCCCGAATGTGAAGGTGATGTGCTCGAGGATGAAGCGGATCAGCTGGAGGATCATCTCGGGACAAGGGCAGTTGTCCATGCTCAGCACGGAGGCGATGGCTTCGATGCCGTCTCTGTGTGGGATGCTCGTGTAGAGAAACGAGACATCCATGGTGGCAAGCAGAGCTTCTTCTGGTACTGACTCAAACTCAGAGACACACAAATACACGGACAAACACACAGAGAGACAGACGGACAGACACATAGTAGACTTACAGAAACACGTACCCGAAAGCATGCGAGCAAGCAAGCGCAAACACGCACATACAAAAGACAAAAAGAAGAAGATATCAACTCTTTCATTTTTACAGAAGATTGCCCGGCAACTGCCATTTTGAGTATTCCTGTCTGTATGTGCAGGATTCACCTGTGTGTGTTTGAATGAGAGTGTTTTCGTGAGTGAATGAGAGTGAGCGAGCGAGCGAGCGAGTGAGTGAAACAGAGCGAGTGAGTGAGTGGGTGAATGGGCGAGTGAGTGAGTGAGTGAAACAGAGCGAGTGAGTGAGTGAGCGAATGAGCGAATGAGTGAGTGAGTGAGTGAGTGAGTGAGTGAGTGAGTGAGTGAGTGAGTGAGCGAATGAGTGAGTGAGTGAGTGAAAAAAGTACCAAGTACCCGAGTAAGGACGATGACACAGCAGAGGTTGGCGATGACACCGAAGACGGCAAGGACGAGGCGGACGATGACGAGAGGGAAGTGAACATAGCCCATCGATGTCGTGTCCTCGACTGTCACCTCTCCCTGTACCTCCATTGGACTGTGGAAGACAGCAAGGACCTCATCATGACGATGACTGTGAAGAAATTTGACAATGATGATGACGATATTTGATTATGATGACCATAACGACGACGACGACGACGACAATGATGATGATGATGATGATATATGATGATGATGATGATGATGATGATGATGATGATGATGATGATGATGATGATGATGATGATGCTGTTGTTAATGACGAAGATGACGACTTCGATAATGTCGACGACGACGATGACTACTACTCCTACTGCTGCTATTACTACTACGAGGAAGACGACATCAGTAAGTTTACCGTGACCGTGATGACTGAAATTTTTACTTCAAGGTTATGCTCTATGTGCGAAAATGTAGATTTAAACTTTCTGTATGCCAATTATCTTTCTTTCCGTCGATGAAATGCGCGGATTGTTTTTCTTTTCTCAGCAAGGCAAAAAGACAACAAGCTTGTTCTATATCACACTGCGCATTCACCTCCATGCCTCGCATTAAAACGCATCAAAGGATTTGCTCTGGAATCAGTTTCTCACCAAATGCTACAGAACTGCACTCATTTTACCTTCGTCTTAGAATAAAAAAGGGAGGTGAGAATATTTGTGTGAGAGACCCCGTCAGACGCCACCTTGTTTGTGAAGCAATAAACAACAACAAACAACTGATGTTGCCTGTAACGACGGACTGCATCTGCCTGCAAAACCTGCGGTGCCCGGAAAAGACTCTCACGTGTTCCCAAGAACATTCTCTGCCGAAGCTTCCATGCAGTAACATAATGAAGAACGGTCATTTTTTCTTCAACCTTCCAAATGTCTGGAAGTGCCAGGTATTTGTTGAACCACGTCATAGCATGAGCATACATAGAGAAAAAAAGCATAAGAACCCAGATAGGAACTGCTTTGTTTATTGGACTTCCCAAGAAAGACTGAAATATTTACATTCCAACTTACGAAAAATTAAATACGAGAGACCAGTTGAATACTTTATGGTGTTTTTTTTCCATGGAATCTCGCTTTACAGATAAGCAGCGCTGGGTTTTTCTTGAGCTGGTGTCCTTTACGAGCCCTTCCATTTCTCAACTGAAGAGGTGGTGAGTTAGAAGCAGCGGTGTTTACGATCTGTATTTGCCAGTGAGACGCAGCAAGCTACATACGTTTATTTATCGGCGAGGCGTCGCCACATTGTCAAAATACGCAGCCATTCAGGAGACGACTGTGGGCATGGACCACACAGGCTGTTGCAGAGCTCCTTGCTTTGGAACCCACAAGGAGCCAGAACAGAGGAGATGTGAAAGTCTTTGATGATGTCCTAACAGCCTGATAGTCAGCTAGTCACGCGGAGGGTCACCTCTTCAGGCATATCGTGAAGTTCTTTTCTACGAGGGACGCTCCCGAAGTAACGTCTCCCATTTATTCCCATGGAAACTACAACAGGTGCAAGAAGAACAATAACACCGTTGGATAGAACAAGTTTCAGCTACAACACGCTATTTGTTTTCACATAGTTACCACCATTGGGTAATACATTTTGCCAGCGATAGGCAATGCAGTGATTGAAGGGGCGTCGTGCCTTCTCCCCCCACTCCCACCTCCTGCCCCAACCTCACCCCTTACCCCCTCTTCTCTCATTCTTCCTCGTTTACTGAAAACATTTGTTTCAGACAAAAGTTCATTCGTGTACCTACCTGCTAATATCATATTAAGGAGAAACGGGGCGGACAATACTACTTGATGTTCGTTACAATGTTGGTGGGGATTTTTTTTTAAGCTGTGCATACATTGTTTTTTGTTTAATTGTTTCTTTGCTTGTTTTTTTAGAAGTGTCATGAAAAATAAGTGCTTATGACAATGATGATAATGTATATATTTTCAATGCCTGTCTGTTGTGTTTTTATGAAATAAAATACAAATGAAAATAAAGAATCGTCAGCAATGAGCAAGAGTCTGCATGGCGCGCTCGTAAAAATCTGCACCAGCGGCGACTCCATTTTCACACCTTTCTTATCCCAAGAGACCATGGATCCCGTTGCACATGGTGGCCGCACTGTCCTACCACACCCACCGTATAGTCCAGATTTGGCGCCCTCCAACTTTCATCTGTTTGAGACGATGAAAGATGGACTACGCGGGAAACATTGTCCTGACATCAGCATCGTCATCGCTGCTGTGGAAAAAATGGGTGGCCGCAGACGGTGCAAATGTTTACGAGCGCGGAGCACACGTTCTTGTTCAACGCTGGCAAAAGTGCATTACCAAAGATGATGACTGTGGGGAAACGGCGTGCTGTAGCTGAAAGCTTGCTCTATCCAATGGTGTTATTGAGCTCTTTTCTATCCGTTGCAGTGTTCGTGGAGAGTGTTCGTGACAGAGGAGGCCCAAGGAAGCGCTTCAAGGACCAATTGAAGCGGCAGCTGAATATGGCCGGCATCCGAGCAGATGACTGGGAAAGAATGGCCCGCGACAGAGACAGCTGGAGAGCTTCATCAATGCGCGGAGCTGAGACCTTCGAAGCTTCTAAGAGAGAGGCCGCGGGGGAGAGGCGGAGAAGGAAGACATTGACTGCCCGGAGCTCACCTGCCCAGCGATTCCCATGCCCAACGTGTGGCAGAATATGCCACTCACAGCCACCAGAGGGCTTGTCGGCACAAATCCAGATGATCCTCGGATCCGAGGAACAGCCATCATCATCATCAGTGTACGTGGAAATAAATACAGTAGATATCATTACTTTGGGAGCGTCCCTCCTACCTCACTCAGACACGCTTTTGAAAATAGAGATACTAGCCTGACAGCGGTGTCGATGTGTACGTTGAATCTTCACGTGGTTTTATGTCTTTTCCCTTCTTCGTATTGCAAACAAGAGATGGTAAATCTGGCAGCAGTGTCGATGTGTACGTTGAATCTTCACGTGGTTATTAATGTAATCTGTCTTTTCCATTCTTCGTATTGAAACAAGAGATTATTATCTGGCAGCGGCGTGGAAATGCAAAGGGTAGTTCAGTTCAGTTCCCACACAGTTTTCTTATTTCGTGTCTCTTCCTTTCTCCAAACAGAAAAGATATAATTTTTATCTATCACAATCTAGACAAGCTCTTGATCTGAAGTCTTCCTCTCTTACAGCAAACGCGCGTCTATCGAAAAAAAGGAGCCGGAAATATCAGGAGAAAACTGCTGCCAGAATATTTGCTTCACAATTCGATAAAAGCCAAACAAAACAAAGGCCAGTGAGTCTCTCAAACTGACAATAAACTGATGTTGACTGCTCTAGTGTTAAAACTGCCAAGAAAGGCGCAACACAGGCCACACCGTCTCCTCATGACTGGTCCAACTAAACTAAAGGGAAGTAAGCAAAAATTACTCGTGAGTGACTGTGACGTAAAAATACATGTAACGTAAGCAAAATCTCGTCCTGGGCCCGTATTCACAACGGCGATTTATCTTTTCAACACTCGATTTATTCCCTAGCCCCGCGTTATCTTGATCGGTTAGATAAGGTACGCTCGTCAGAGGATTCTAGGTTGCGCTTTGCTATATATACTGGTTTCCAGTCAAGGGAGAGCGGAACAGGCAGTTGGAATCGTCTGAGTTTAGAGATAAATCGGGGTTAAAATAAATCGCCGATAAATCGCCGTTGTGAATACGGGCCCTGCTTTTTTTACTATACAAGATACTAGAGTGACGCTTTTTGTTGAATCAAGTTCTTTGTTTTCGCCTTAGTTTTGGTTCAGTTTTACGCGTCGCCCGGGGTGCATCTGCTAAGCTGGAGAGCACTCTGACAGTGCAATACTCAGCCAAGGAAGCCAAGAGTTCTCTTCCCTGGCCTGCATAATCAATGAGGACAGCATGTTCTGCTAGCCTGGCCTGCATAATCAATACAGACAGCATGTTCTGCTAGCCTGGCCTGTATAATCAATACAGACAGCATGTTCTGCTAGCCTGGCCTGCATAATCAATGAGGACAGCATGTTCTGCTAGCCTGGCCTGTATAATCAATGAGGACAGCATGTTCTGCTAGCCTGGCCTGCATAATCAATGACGACAGCATGTTCTGCTAGCCTGGCCTGCATAATCAATGAGGACAGCATGTTCTGCTAGCCTGGCCTGTATAATCAATGAGGACAGCATGTTCTGCTAGCCAGGCCTGTATAATCAATGAGGACAGCATGTTCTGCTAGCCTGGCCTGTATAATCAATGAGGACAGCATGTTCTGCTAGCCTGGCCTGTATAATCAATGAGGACAGCATGTTCTGCTAGCCAGGCCTGTATAATCAATGAGGACAGCATGTTCTGCTAGCCTGGCCTGTATAATCAATGAGGACAGCATGTTCTGCTAGCCAGGCCTGTATAATCAATGAGGACAGCATGTTCTGCTAGCCAGGCCTGTATACTCAATGAGGACAGCATGTTCTGCTAGCCTGGCCTGTATAATCAATGAAGACAGCATGTTCTGCTAGCCACGCCCGACTCTACGAAGTTCCGTTCATTTTTTATTGGCTAAAGGCGATGTCGGTTCGAAACGCATACGCCCGCGTCTTCAGTAGTTTGACGTCACCAGTAGTTTGACGTCATCAATTTCGTGATGCGCTATAAAAACCACTGGCGCTGAACCTCCAGGTTTAGCATTAAAAACAAAACAATAAAGCTGTGAGGACCACCAGTAAACCTGGAGGGATAAAAAATCGAATACAGGACGTTTCGTACCCTGGACATTTCGTACCCTGGTCGTTGTGTACATCATTTAGTCGATTCGTACCTTTTCTACCCTAACCCTAACCCTAACCCTAAACTCTAACCCTAACCCTAACCCTAACTCTAACCGTAACCCTAAGTCTAGGGTTAGGGTACGAAACGACTATAGGTACGAAACGTCTATTGTACGAGACGACCCGTTTCGTAAAAAAATCCTTCTTTCTCCTTCACCAATTAGCTCCGTCGAGATCGAGTCAAACAGAGTTATCTTTTCCTACTTTCAGCAAAACAATGGCGCGTCGCTTACAAAATCTGTGAAAGACACGACTGTTTTTGGAGCAGAAAGTTTGTTGTTTCTACAATGGCGACCTCCTGCTGTGTGAAGAACTGCCACAATAGGCATGACAGAGAGAAAGATCTACGTTTTTTGTCGTACCACGTGTTGGAATCCTCGCACGTGTATGCACTTTTGCCCAGCACAAAATATTGTACAATCCTGGCGTGGTTTATGTCCGGCAACTGGTTTTTGTCGACAGACCACGAACTGTTTGGTATTTCATACGGATCTAACCCATCAACGTCAATAATCTTCTCGTAGTACCGCTTTTTTGCGTCTGCTGGTAGACGTTCAACATACGAAGAAGCCATTGTTTTGCTGAAATTAGGAACAGATAACTCTGTTTGACTCTATCTCGATTAGGCCACGCATTTTCGCTATTCCGTCAACTGACATTTGAGGGGTGGGGGGTGGGTTCGAGTTTACGACCTTAAATAAATCACTTTCTTTTCAAACCTCGATTCTGAAAATTTGATACATTCAATCGGACCTAACTTCCAGTAAGTGTGCAAAATGTCAAGGAAATCCGTCTAGTAGTTTTTGAGAAATCAGCCGTTAAGTCGGGACTGACACACAGACACACAGATAAAGTCTGTAGGACCTCCAGTAAACCTGGAGGGATAAAATATCTCTTTATTCTTCCAGTTCCCAAAAGTTCTATTTTACATAACATTCTCTGTTTGTTGTAATTCCCAAACGAGATGACAGATAACATCCAAATTTTAAAGATTCCACCTTGGGTGAAACCCTGACCTTTCACCAAATTTAATCAGGATGCGTTGTGACCTTTTTGAGTTATTGTGCTAATTAACTAATTAAGTAACGAGCCGAGGCATTCTGGGTCCTCGCCTCCATCAAGCGTGGCAGGGAGAGACGCTCCGGTAAACTCCAAGTGACAATTCACACCCTCTCTGTTGAATGCTCGTTATCCTCTCGTCCTCCACCAAGCGTGGCAGGGAGAGACGCTCCGGTAAACTCCAAGTGACAATTCACACCCTCTCTGTTGAATGCTCGTTATCCTCTCGTCCTCCACCAAGCGTGGCAGGGAGAGACGCTCCGGTAAACTCCAAGTGACAATTCACACCCTCTCTGTTGAATGCTCGTTATCCTCTCGTCCTCCACCAAGCGTGGCAGGGAGAGACGCTCCGGTAAACTCCAAGTGACAATTCACACCCTCTCTGTTGAATGCTCGTTATCCTCTCCTCCATCAAGCGTGGCAGGGAGAGACGCTCCGGTAAACTCCAAGTGACAATTCACACCCTCTCTGTTGAATGCTCGTTATCCTCTCCTCCATCAAGCGTGGCAGGGAGAGACGCTCCGGTAAACTCCAAGTGACAATTCACACCCTCTCTGTTGAATGCTCGTTATCCTCTCCTCCATCAAGCGTGGCAGGGAGAGACGCTCCGGTAAACTCCAAGTGACAATTCACACCCTCTCTGTTGAATGCTCGTTATCCTCTCGTCCTCCACTCGCGGTTCCAATCTTCCACAAGGATGTAAACAAAATGGTGTGCACAGGGGAAATGCATAATCACAACACAAAAAACCCACTTTCGACAGAAAATATCCTCTGTCTATTACAGGCCTGGGATAACTTTCTGCAGATGTGTTAGTGAATGCAACTCTTCCAAATTGTACTGGAATCAAGTCTTCATTCTTTGGCTGAGTGAATGTAATGGAAATGATAGTAAGTTTCTGTTTCTTCAGCTGTGACTTACCACCCACATCTGCGGCTACAGCCGCTTTACATTGTAGCATGTTGGAGAAAGTCCGATGAAGGCGAGCTACCACGCCCTGGTCTTCTCTCCCTTCCCCCTGTGGGTTCGGGGTAAGACTTGGCCCACCGCGTCTCCCTGTGTGTGTGTGTGTGTGTGTGGGGGGGGGGGGGGGGGGGTAAGACTTGACCCACCGCGTCTCCCTACGCGATTCGTAAGAGGCGAATAACTAGGGACACCGTGGCTTGAGATTAGCATTTACTCTATACTGCTCTAGTGATTTTCGTGCTTAATGGCCTTACATAGCCTGCAAGGCTGATAGGCCGTAAAACACTGTCCATCCATCTTCTCTCCCTAAATGCAATTACGACGTGCTCCAAGCCGATACAGACATCTTCCTCCACCTACAGGAGAGCCCCGTTCTTCTAGTCATCAGTTTCCACGATACTCTTTCTAGTTTCGAACCGAGATCTAATCAAAGATTTATGTTTCGTGGTTAGAATGCAAATGCCTGCAGTTGGTAATTCATGACCTCTATCATTTCCCTCATCACGAGGTGGCACCCACTGCCCTGTTGACAGTCTCTTTCTCAGCCTGAGGACTTTCGTCACTTTTACTCTGAATTCATTGACGCTGTCGATGGCAGTCCGTCCCTGACGTCATTTCTGACGTCATCACATGGTCAACCTATTCTTGAAAAACTCATGATCCCTAGAAACTCGAATGGAGAGCCCCACGTCTTATAGCAGACAAACAGCCGTGATATTTTTTTGTCTTCCTTTTTTTCGGCCACACAGCTAAGTCACTATCATCATCAACGCATTCTATAGCAAACGGCAGGAAAGGATAATATGTGTAATTGAAAGTATGAGTTTGCGTGCGCGTTCATGCGTGTGCCCATGTATGTGTGTGTGCACGTATGTGTATGTCAACGTCTATATGTGTGTGTCAACCTGCGTATTTGTGTGTGTGTGCGCGCGTGTTTGTGTGTGTTTGCGTGCTTGTCTGCATGTCCACATGTGTGAGTGTTTGTGAGTGTGTGCAAAACTAAATGAAGATACGAGTGTGATTGTGGGTGTATGTGAGTGTATGCAAAACTAAATGGAGATACGAGTGTGGTTGTGGGTGTTTGTGAGCGTGTCCGTGAAAATCGTACAGAGGCTGCGTGTGACGGCGTTTCGTGAAAAACAGAAAGCAGACGGAAAAGGGGTCATGACCCTGGATTACCCTGTGTTGACTTCGCTCCTTCACTGATGGAATCTCTCTCTCTCTCTCTCTCTCTCTCTCTCTCTCTCTCTCTCTGTCTCTCTCTCTGTCTCTCTCTCTCTGCCTCTCTCTCTCTCTCTCTCTCTCTCTCTCGCTGTCTCTCTGTCTGTCTGTCTGTCTCTCTCTCTCTTTAGCTGTCTCTCTCTTTCTGTGTCTGTCTCTCTCTGTCTCTCTCTCTCTCTCTCTCTCTCTCTCTCTCCCTCTTTTTCTCTCTAGCTGTCTCTCTCTGTCTCTCTTTCTCTCTTTATCTCTCTCTCTAGCTGTCTCTCTCTCTAGCTGTCTCTCTCTCTCTAGCTGTCTCTCTCTCTCACTCTCTCTCTAGCTATCTCTGACCCGACTCCCTCTATATGTCTCTGACTTTCACTCTCTCTCCTTCTCTCCCCCTCCCTCCTCCCGTTTCTCTCTCTCTCTCTCTCTCTCTCTCTCTCTCTCTCTCTCTCTCTCTCTCCTTCTCTCTCTGTCTCTCTCTCTCTCTCTGTCTCTCCCTCTCTCTCTCTGTCTCTCTCTCTCTCTCTCTCTCTCTCTCTCTCTCTCTCTCTCTCTCTCTCTCTCTCTCTCTCTCTCTCTCTCTCTCTCTCTCTCTCTCTTTCTCTGGCTCGCCTCTCCACTGACACTCTAGCTGACGGCAAGAGCTGTCGGTCCCACAGTGTCCATCTTTCCCACGCCCCGCCCATCTTTCCCACGCCCCGCCCATCTTTCCCACGCCCCGCCCATCTTTCCCACGCCCCGCCCATCTTTCCCACGCCCCTGCCCATCTTTCCCACGCCCCGCCCATCTTTCCCACGCCCCGCCCATCTTTCCCACGCCCCGCCCATCTTTCCCACGCCCCGCCCATCTTTCCCACGCCCCGCCCATCTTTCCCACGCCCCGCCCATCTTTCCCACGCCCCGCCCATCTTTCCCACGCCCCGCCCATCTTTCCCACGCCCCGCCCATCTTTCCCACGCCCCGCCCATCTTTCCCACGCCCCGCCCATCTTTCCCACGCCCCGCCCATCTTTCCCACGCCCCGCCCATCTTTCCCACGCCCCGCCCCTCCTCGGTCCGTTCCCGCCTTTGGCATCGGTGTCCAGCTCTGGGGAACAACTCCCCTTCCCCCCTCCCCCCCCCCCCCACCCCATCGTCCCTGTCCACTGAGGAGCAGGGCGGGCAGACAGCTCGGCCTCGGCTTTGTCCTTACTTCCACCCTCTGCTCCATGAATCGATCCTCCGTGATGGAATTAACTTTCCATTAGAGGTGACGCCACTTCTGGCTGTTGGAGCCTTGCAGGGCCGTCACCTGAGTAAGAACCTCCCAAAAACATCTTGAAGTATATATCCACCCCACTCCACCACACCACACCCCACTACCCTTTTCGTCTTCTGGAGTAAGATTCCCGCTCCCTTCTTCTCGCGATCCAGTCTCCATCCCCTTGCTCATCACCTACTTTTCACGTAACCGTATCCGTCCCCCAGTCTTCTACCTCCATTTCTCATGCTTTTGACCTTCTCCTTCCACATCTTCTCCCCCCTCCTTCCATACCATCAGTGACCCCCACCACCCCTCCCCCCTCCCTCCATACCATCAGTGACCCCCACCACCCCTCACCCCTCCCTCCATACCATCAGTGACCCCCACCACCCCTCCCCCCTCCTTCCATACCATCAGTGACCCCAACCACCCCTCCCCCCTCCCTCCATACCATCAGTGACCCCCACCACCCCTCCCCCCTCCCTCCATACCATCAGTGACCCCCACCACCCCTCCCCCCTCCCTCCATACCATCAGTGACCCCCACCCCCCCTCCCCCCTCCTTCCATACCATCAGGACCCCCACCACCCCTTCCCCCTCCTTACATACCATCAGTGACCCCCACCACCCCTCCCCCCTCCTTCCATACCATCAGTGACCACCACCACCCCTCCCCCCTCCCTCCATACCATCAGTGACCCCCACCACCCCTCCCCCCTCCTTCCATACCATCAGTGACCCCCACCACCCCTCCCCCCTCCCTCCATACCATCAGTGACCCCCACCACCCCTCCCCCCTCCTTCCATACCATCAGTGACCCCACCACCCCTCCCCCCTCCTTCCATACCATCAGTGACCCCCACCACCCCTCCCCCCTCCTTCCATACCATCAGTGACCCCCCACCACCCCTTCCCCCCTCCCTCCATACCATCAGTGACCCCCACCAGCCCTCCCCCCTCCCTCCATACCATCAGTGACCCCCACCACCCCTTCCCCCCTCCTTCCATACCATCAGTGACCCCCACCACCCCTCCCCCCTCCTTCCATACCATCAGTGATCACCACCACCCCTCCCCCCTCCTTCCATACCATCAGTGACCCCCACCACCCCTCCCCCCTCCTTCCATACCATCAGTGACCCCCACCACCCTCCTCCCTCCTTCCATACCATCAGTGACCCCCACCACCCCTCCCCCTCCTTCCATACCATCAGTGACCCCCACCACCCCTCCCCCCTCCTCCATACCATCAGTGACCCCCACACCCCTCCCCCTCACTTCCATACCATCAGTGACCCCACCACCTCTTCCCCCTCCTTCCATACCATCAGTGATCACCACCACCCCTTCCCCCCTCCCTCCATACCATCAGTGACCACCACCACCCCTCCCCCCTCCTTCCATACCATCAGTGACCCCCACCACCCCTCCCCCCTCCTTCCATACCATCAGTGACCCCCACCACCCCTTCCCCCTCCTTCCATACCATCAGTGATCACCACCACCCCTTCCCCCTCCCCGCCTCTCCTCTGGCAGTCTGTCATTCACCCCCAGTTTTATCTCTCGTTCCTATCTCTTTTAAACACACACACCACGACCACCACCCTCCCCCTCTCCCCCCCCCCCCCCCCCCCCCCTCCTCCTCACTCCCCTCCCAATTTCCCGTACCCGAAAACTATTACCCCATGGGTATTTTCGTCATGAGAGACACGAGGAAACGGTTTTTTTCCTCTTTCCTTCTTCGCCTTCTGTCCCGATTAGAACGCTGCTTCCTCCAGCAGGGAATTCTGGGAGTCTGCTTCCGGTTGCCTCGTTCTGGTTCCGACGTGGTGGATGTTTTAGCTTCAAAAGAACGTGACCTAATGTTGGTTTGTCCTACTCTTTTTTTTAGAATCCATGCTTCACACACAGACTTCCCCTGCCCTTGTAAAAGGTAAAGGTGTGGTTTTTTATAGCGACTTACACCCTTTGTCTGGGTCTCAAACCGCTTACACTTTACCCCCTGATCACTGGGCATCTTCATCAATCCTCACTGGTACCTCACAACAAACATAGTGACAGACATTTAAGACGCGCACAGTCAGGTACCAGCACCAACTCCGCTCCCTGGGGAGTATTCCAACCCGATGCTGGCGCTTGGCCGCATACAAGGGTTAATCGCACAACGTTTTTGCCAATATTGCCCTCACAGGTACCCGGTTTTACTCCTGGGTGGGGAGAAACAATGCGAGTTAAGCATCTTGCTCAAGGATGCAACTCTGAAAACCGCGCAGCTTCGAACGCCGTACCCACTGGTCGCAAGCGACTGTAGGTCCAGCGCGCTAACCACTCGGCCACAGAGCCCCTTGTCTAGGGGCCTGGTGAGTGTTCTCTCTTTAGTTTCAGAGACTTCCAAAACCCCATTTAAATTCCCAGCATCCGAACTGTCTATTATGATTTTTTGAAGGTCGCGCGATCCTGTTTGTCGAGTAGATGGAGTTTCACGGCCTATTCAAGGCTATTTAAGCCCATCGATCACGAACTATCACAAAAGCTGCTTAGAGCAGAGCAAGACACGAGTTCCCTAAATATTCACCCTTTAATATAAAATCGCGTAGGGAGACGCGATGGGTCGACTCTCACCCCCAACCCGTTGGAGGGCGCCACCTGTCAACCACGGAGACGAGTAACTAGCGTTTTGTTGGGCTTTCCAAATCAAAACAAAACAAATAAACTAAACCAAACCTAACCTAACCAAGCCAAACCAAACCAAACCAAACCAAACCAAACCAAATCAAACCAAACCAAACCAAACCGGACCAAACCAAACTAAATCAAATCAAACCAAATCAATCCAAACCAAATCGAACCAAACTGAATCAAACCAAATCAAACCAAACTAATTCAAACCAAATCAAACCAAACCAAATCAAACCAAACCAACTCAAACGAAACCGAACTAAATTCAAACCAAACCAAACCAAATAAAACCAAATTTAATCAATCCAAATGAACAAACCAACCAACAAGAGTGATATTGGTAGTCAAGGGCTGTACGTAGCTAACACGCCACGCAGCCTCATCCCCCTCACCAGCCACCTTGCAGGAAGCGAATCTCTCATTTTTCTCGGGACTCAGTCCTCGCAGATTCAGAAAAACCGACTTTCCCATGATGCAGCGGCCATTATGGCCACTTCCGGTTAAATGAAGAGCGCATGCCATTCCCTGCAAAACCTGGGACTGCCACAATGCTGAAAATGAAATAATCACCGCTGACCTCTGTGAAAGAAATGTGGGATATGAATAATTTTATTTTATTTTCTAAGACACTCTGAAAAGAGCAGGTTTGTTCCATAAGTATAATGGAAGGGGATGTGGTGGGGGTTGAAACTGTTTCGACTTAAGGAAGTTAAAAGCCAAAGTTTTGGGGCTCTTCCAACGAAAACGTGATATTCCGATTTAGAAAGCGACTGCTGTGGCTTTATCTGCACGGCAGCCATTGCGGCTGTAGTACACGAGGCGAGTTCTACACGTTCCACACAGAATTGTCCACACGTTCCACACAGACACTGTCCACACGTTCCACACAGACGCTGTCCACACTGACGCTGTCCACACGTTCCACACTGACGCTGTCCCACGTTCCACACAGACGGTGTCCACACGTTCCACACTGACGTTGTCCACACGTTCCACACTGACGCTGTCCACACGTTCCACACTGACGCTGTCCACACGTTCCACACTGACGGTGTCCACACGTTCCACACAGACGGTGTCCACACTGATGGTGTCCCCACTGACGGTGTCCACACTGACGGTGTCCACACTGACGCTGTCCACACTGACGCTGTCCACACTGACGCTGTCCACACTGACGCTGTCCACACGTTCCACACAGACGCTGTCCACACGTTCCACACTGATACTGTCCACACGCTCCACACTGACGGTGTCCACACGTTCCACACTGACACTGTCCACAAGCTCCACACTGACGCTGTCCACACGTTCCACACTGACGCTGTCCACACGCTCCACACTGACGGTGTCCACACGTTCCACACTGACGCTGTCCACACTGACGCTGTCCACACGTTCCACACTGACGCTGTCCACACGTTTCACACTGACGCTGTCCACACGCTCCACACTGACGGTGTCCACACGCTCCACACTGACGCTGTCCACACGTTCCACACTGACGCTGTCCACACGTTCCACACTGACGGTGTCCACACGTTCCACACTGACGCTGTCCACACTGACGCTGTCCACACGTTCCACACTGACGCTGTCCACACGTTCCACACTGACGGTGTCCACACGTTCCACACTAACGGTGTCCACACGTTCCACACTGACGCTGTCCACACGCTCCACACTGACGCTGTCCACACTGACGCTGTCCACACGTTCCACACAGACGCTGTCCACACGTTCCACACTGACGGTGTCCACACGATCCACACAGACGCTGTCCACACGTTCCACACTGACGGTGTCCACACGTTCCACACTGACGGTGTCCACACTGACGGTGTCCACACGTTCCACACTGACGGTGTCCACACTGACGGTGTCCACACATTCCACACAGACGCTGTCCACACGTTCCACACTGACGCTGTCCACACGTTCCACACAGACGCTGTCCACACGTTCTACACAGACGTTGTCCACACGTTCCACACTGACGCTGTCCACACGTTCCACACAGACGCTGTCCACACGTTCCACACAGACGCTGTCCACACGTTCCAAACAGACGGTGTCCACACGTTCTACACTGACGCTGTCCACACGTTCCACACTGACGCTGTCCACACGTTCCACACTGACGCTGTCCACACGTTCCACACTGACGCTGTCCACACGTTCCACACAGACGTTGTCCACACGTTCCACACAGACGTTGTCCACACGTTCTACACTGACGCTGTCCACACGTTCCACATTGACGCTGTCCACACGTTCCACACTGACGCTGTCCACACGTTCCACACTGACGCTGTCCACACTGACGCTGTCCACACGTTCTACACTGACGCTGTCCACACGTTCCACACAGACGGTGTCCACACGTTCTACACTGACGCTGTCCACACGTTCCACACTGACGCTGTCCACACAGACGCTGTCCACACTGACACTGTCCACACGTTCCACACTGACGGTGTCCACACGTTCCACACTGACGCTGTCCACACGTTCCACACTGACGCTGTCCACACGTTCCACACTGACGCTGTCCACACGTTCCACACTGACGCTGTCCACACGTTCCACACTGACGCTGTCCACACGTTCCACACTGACGCTGTCCACACGTTCCACACTGACGCTGTCCACACGTTCCACACTGACGCTGTCCACACTGACGCTGTTCACACTGACGCTGTCCACACTGACGCTGTCCACTCGTTCCACACTGACGCTGTCCACACGTTCCACACTGACGCTGTCCACACGTTCCACACTGACGCTATCCACACTGACGCTGTCCACACTGACGCTGTCCACACTGACGCTGTCCACACTGACGCTGTCCACACGCTCCACACTGACGCTGTCCACACGCTCCACACTGACGCTGTCCACACGCCCCACACTGACGCTGTCCACACGCTCCACACTGACGCTGTCCACACGCTCCACACTGACGCTGTCCACAAGCCCCACACTGACGATGACCACACGCTCCACACTGACGCTGTCCACACGCCCCACACTGACGCTGTCCACACGCCCCACACTGACGCTGTCCACACGCTCCACACTGACGCCGTCCACACGTTCCACAATGACGCTGTCCACACAACAATAATATCTCCCAGTCGCAGAGCACTACTGATGCTCTTGCTCCACTACATGTATTGCGAACCGCTATTGGCTGCCCACAATGACGCATGCTGGAGAGCGTCAGTGTGGAACGTGTGGAATCGCTTCGTGTAACACGGCCTTAACTGTGCATCGTATGCGCTCATCGTTGCGCTCCTGTCACTTCTTCATTCAACAGGAGTCGATTCACGGTGAAACTAGCAGTCTGAAGCACACTCCGGGCAAACACACACTTGCCTCATCAAATAAGGATTTAGCGGAGAGTCAGACACCCTTGCTTTCCAGATTTATGGTATTGGTGGTCGTTGTGGTGGTGGTCGTGGTGTGGCGATGTTGGTGACATCGACGACGACAATGACGATGACGAAGGCGACGGTGATGGTGATGATACATACCTTTGTCAAGGAAATGTAGAAAGGATCGTGTTTACGTTCCCTTTCTTTACGGTGTTGCTTTTTTCATAAATCGTAATAATCGATAAGAGCAGTTAAGTCATTCCAAACAGGAACTGAACCACGGCACTTAAACGCTTGGCACAAATGCCAACAGCTCGAACCACTACGCCAAATCCACATCTTGAAAAAGATGCGTTCATCAGCGTTGTCAGTCGTTCGTTGACCACAGGTGAACGACATGATATGCCGATGAGTGCATCTGTAAAAAGATCGGCGTTTACCGTAGAGACTCGACCTGTTGGCAGTTGTGCGAGGTGTTTACGTGCCGTGGTTCAGTCTCTGCTTGTGATGACTCGGCCGCTTTTTTAAAATCATGATGATGATAATGAAGGTCTTTGCAAAGCCAGAGGGTCTACAAATGACTGAATGACGTCAGCAAGCGCGCGCTGTAACCAGTGCACTGTAGCAGCGACTGCTTGAGTCTAGCGACATATACTAATCCTCCAGCACAGGCAAATTGACCAACACACAAGCAACTGACCAACACACAGGCAAACTGACCAACACACAGGCAAATTGACCAACACACAGGCAAACTGACCAACACACAGGCAAATTGACCAACACACAGGCAAATTGACCATCACACAGGCAAATTGACCAACACACAGGCAA
>JAWQFJ010006155.1:15000-32500 GCA_034096865.1 Theodoxus fluviatilis | reverse complement strand
TGACCAAAGCATTTGCCTTGTATACGTTGGGCCAGAGACAAAACTGCAACCCTCCTGACGTCTGAGCGACATGTTTTTGTGGCAAAATGACTTGTTGTGTATCATCTATTGCAAAAATGGCATGGACTAGCTTTAGAATAATATTCAGCAGCTGTTTCGTGGATGCCCTGAGCGACATGTTAGCGGCAAGACGACATGTTGTGCATCATCTGTTGCTAGAATGTCACGCGAAAAACTTTGAAATGTTATTCAGCATCTGTTTTATGAATAGTGGAATCGATGAACTTTTAGCATAGATGCGACTGAATCAGTCGTCCTCGGGAAAATGATCGAGTTAAGCAAACAAGTAAGTGAGCAGTGGGACGAGAGAAGGAACGAACGACCGAAGGATTGTGTCGGCCTTTAGCTCGTAACAGATTCAAAAACCAAAGCTCAATACGTCACATGGTATGTGGATAATTGTGCCGAATTATTGCCTCTGTTTAGTATGTGCATGTACATGAGCTAAAAGCAGCTGCAGATCGGATTTGTTGTCACCGTATCTCTGGCGTTTTCATTTCGACTGATCAGATGTAGAGTGACAAATACCAAGCATCTAACTCTACGATTTGGCAGTTTGAGAGAACCCGATTTTTATTTGCGATTCATTTCTGAAACATTCACAGGAAAGAGCCTGCTGTGAAAAGTGGTACAAAATATGGCCACACATCCACCATGAAAATGGACGTACTTTCGGGTCGCACCTGGACGAAACTGCTTGGTTATACGTGACTGATATTGTATTACCAGTAGTACTAGTAGTGGTGGTGGTGGTGGTGGTGGTGGTGGTGGTGGTGGTGGTGGTACTAGTAGTGGTGGTGGTGGTGGTACTAGTAGTGGTGGTGGTGGTGGTAGTAGTAGTAGTAGTAGGAGGAGTAGTAGCAGGAGTATAGTATTAGACGTCGTCATAATCATAGTTGTTGCAGTAGTGGTAGTCGTAGTAGTAGTCGCAGTAAGAGTAGTAGTCATAGTGATAGTAGTGGTAGTAGTAGTAATAGTAGTAGTAGTAGTAGTAGTAGAAGTAGTAGGCGTCATAGTAGTAGAAGAGTAGCAGCAGCAGCAGTAATAGTAGTAGTAGTCATAGTAGTAGTAGCCGCAGCAGTAGTAGTAGTAGAAGTAATAGTAGTAGTAGTAGTGGTAGTAACAGTAGTAGTAGTAGTAGTAGTAGTAACAGTAGTAGTAGTAGTAGTAACAGTAGAAGCAGCAGCAGTAGTAGTAGTAGTAGTAGTAGTAGTAGTAGTGGTAGCAGGAGTAGTGGTAGAAATAGTAGCAGTAGCAGTGGTGGTGGTCGTAGTAGTAGTGGTGGTAGTAGAAGAAGTAGTAGAAGTAGTAATAGTAGTAGTAGTAGCAGCAGCAGCAGTAGTATTTGTAGTACTAGTAGCAGTAGTAGTGGTAGCAATAGAAGCAGTAGCAGCAGCCGCAGCAGCAACAGTAGTAGTAGCAATAGTAGTAGCAGTAGCAGCAGCAGCAGCAGTAGTAATCGTAGTAGTAGCAGTAGTAGCAGCAGCAGCAGGAGTAGTAGAAGCAGTAGCAGTAGCAGTAGTTGCAGCAGCAGCAGTAGTAGTAGTAGTAGTAGCTGCAGTAGCAGCAGCAGTAGTAGCAGTAGTAGTAGCAGTAGCAGCAGTAGTGGTAGCAGCAGCAGCAGTAGTAGTATTATTAGTAGTCTTAGTAGTAGCAGTAGTAGTAGCAGTAGCAGCAGCAGTAGTAGTCGTAGTAGTAGCAGTAGCAGTAGCATCAGCAGTAGTAGTAGTAGTAGTAGTAATAGTAGCAGCAGTAGAAGTAGCAGCAGGAGTAGTAGTAGCAGTAGTAGTAGCAGTAGTCGTAGCTGGAGTAACAGTAGTAGTAGCAATAGCAGCAGCAGTGGTAGTAGTGGCAGTAGTAGCAGCAGCAGCAGTCGTAGTAGTAGCAGCAGCATTAGTAGTATTAGTAGTAGTAGTAGTAGTAGCAGCAGCAGTAGTAGTAGTAGCAGCAGCAGCAGCAGTAGTAGTAGTATCAGTAGTAGTAGTAGTGACAGCAGCAGCAGCAGTAGGAGTAGTAGTAGTAGTAGAAGTAGTAGTAGTAGTAGTAGTAGTAGTAGTAGTAGTAGTAGTAGTAGTAGTAGTAGTAGCAGAAGCAGCAGCAGCAGCAATAGTAGCAGTAGTTGTGGTGATAGTACTAGTAGTGGTAGTAGTAGTAGTAGTAGTAGTAGTAGTAGTAGTAGTAGTAGTAGTAGTAGTAGTAGTACTAGTAGTAGTTGTTGTAGTAGGCGTCATAGTTGTAGAAGAGTAGCAGCAGCAGAAATAATAGTAGTAGCAGTTATAGAAGTAGTAGTAGTAGTAGTAGTAGTGGTGTTGGTAGTGGTAGTAGTGGTAGTGGTAGTGGTAGTAGTAGTAGTAGTAGTAGTAGTAGTAGTAGTAGTAGTAGTAGTAGTAGTAGTAGTAGTAGTGGTGGTGGTGGTGGTGGTAGTGGTAGTAGTAGTAGTGGTGGTGGTGGTGGTAGTGGTAGTAGTAGTAGTAGTAGTAGTAGCGGCAAGCGTCCCTCAATCCTTGAAGGCGATGGACCCGAGCCACATCACGTCAGTACCGTCCCGTGGACAGCGTCTGCAGTGACGGTGGAGTCCAGTGCGGGAATGGCAGTCCAGGTCACAGCGTTCACATCCAGGACAGGTCAGCTTTGGTCTGTCCACCTGGCCCTGACCCTACCTACAGATAAGTTATCTTTGCTGCGAGCGAGTCTAGTCACGTCACCACTAAAATTACAGTTTTGATAAACTTTTTTAAAATTTCAAATAGTCTAAACCTGGCACAAGGCAATATTGTGACATGTAAATATTCTGTAAAAATGAGATTGTTTAAAATAATAAAAAACCTATCTTGCAATAAGTGTCGTTTTGCTTTTTGGATTTTTGTGGATTATTAAACTATATTGAATAACCTCAAAAGGTTAGGGTAGGAGGGGGGGGGGGGGGCGGGGGCTAGGGAGGGCGAGGCAGGATGAAGAACCCACTTTGACTGGACAACACCGTGACGACCTATTGCAGATTGAAAGTGACAAGGCGTACTGCAGTGGGCGTGTGTCTAGTTCTGCAAAGGGAAGGAAGATCCACTAGACCAAGAGGGGTGGGGTGGGGTTGGGTGGGGTGGGGTTGGGTTGGGTGGGGTGGGGTGGGGTAGAGTGGGGTAGGGTTGGATGGGGTGGGGTGGGGTGAGGTGGGGTGGAGTGGGTGGGGTGGAGTTGAGTGGGGTTGGGTGGAGTGGGGTGGGGTGGGGTGGGGTGGAGTGGGGTGGGGTGGGGTGGGGTGGGAGATTGGAGCTGTCTGACGAATTCACCGCGTAGTAGTTGTACCTCGTGAGTAGGATGAGAGAATTCAGCACTCGGGTGCCAATTACAGTGTCCCCTTTCCCCGTGTTTATTCGTCCTGTTCACCTGATGGACACGAAATCAGCGCATTAATTAGCAAAGAGCCAACAATACAGTGGCGTGGCGACATCTGGATGAAGAGCTGTCTATACATTTACGCGTACCAATGTTCTTGGGAGTAGATATGACTCTTGGTGGCCAGAGTTTTGTTGCTCGTGGGTTGAACGCAACCCTCCAGGGTGATTTGAAAAAGCACGGTTGAATCAGAGTGATCTGACCCTATTCCGAAGCCTCCCGGTAGCATCTTCGGCTGCTTAGGGCCGCCCCTGGGTGAGTTGCTGGAGCAGGTCCCGAAAGTTCACGATCCAAGGGTTCCAGCTGATGAAGGGAGCATCGAGTATCTCCGGCCGTGTGTTACTCTTGTGATAAGATGGCTTAACCTTTGAGACCATATCGGCATTTGAGTGCTGTACATCTCAATCAAAGGTAAAGACGAATATTCCATAATACTACATGTATAGCCTTTCTGTATCAGTAACAAGTAGCTTCTCAGAACACTTTCATTTTAACAAAGGAAAAGGTATATACGACCAACAACTCTGGTGAACTGAAATTGTTAACACTCGTTTGTTGTTGGTGGTGAACCTCGTCCGTTATTGAACTCTGGAGCTTTCCGACTGACCTGTCTTTATTTTGTGCATATGCATGATAATTGAAAGTGTAAATGGGATTACTGTAGACATATTGATAAAAAGTAACCTTATATAGTTATAAAAACATGTACGTCAAATGGAAAGAGTTCTCAATTAATTACGTCAGGATGCTTCCAGTTGATGTACTCCTCAATCGCTTTGTCGTAATAAATATTCATTCATTCATTCGTCAACATTTGTAAGTACATGTAAATACAGCAACATAAGATTACTTAATCGAGAAGATTTGATTCACAGTACCTAAGAAGGTTTCCGTCCCAATTCACTGCAATCTGAACCCAATGGAAACAGAAGTTTACAAAAGTCGGGCTCCTTTGCAGACAGATGACGCAGCCCAGCGGCCGATCTGTTGCTCCCTACTAAATTACGTCAGCACGTAAGCCCTACTTTGAAAGTCCTACGTAATGGGTAAATTGAAGCTTGGTCACTCTTTTCATCAAATCTGCCGTACTAGTTTACTTCTACTTCGTATTAAACGAAAGCACGTTTAGTGTTTGTATCTTCCTCTCGAAAACGTAACAGCGAACATATGGCGAGTACGTGTATCTAACAAAATATTCGCAATCGTATTACTCTTGGTTTATTTTTCATCGTTCATTAAGAGCAAAGCCTTTTCCTAAGTGAGTTTCATGCAGTGATGGTTCACGCGATTCCAGGAAGCAAGACAACCCAGTGTTAATATTTACCGGTTGAATAGGATCCTTGTTGATGAAGTATGCCTGTCACGTGGGCGGACAAGCATTACTGCAAGTATATAATTATAGTGATCAAAGGATTGCCAGAGAATTTTCCTCCGCGGATGTGACCTAGGCGGATTTGAATATTGGGCTGCAATCGAGGGAATTCGTAAGTGTTTGACATTCATTACTGGTTTTGTGTTTTGTTCTTGTAAATGAGCGTTGGTTTATATTTTACGGAATGATAATCTACTATTATCTATTGCTGTGCTATAGTCGTGATGTTTCTATTTTTGTGCTGTTCGTGTTGACACGGTGAAGTGACTTGCTGCATACTCTGTATCGTATGGATAGCCCCTGGAATTATATCGACAGCTTGCATTCCGCCTGCTGTGTCCTGTGACGCAAATACTGAAAACATTATTACAGTGGGATTGTAAGTTTCGGACAGTGAAGAAAAAAATTGCCTATCAAGAGACTGCACATCTTAATTTTCGCGTGAACTGTCGATGGAGAAGCGCTTGAAACCATGGGCACGCTTTGTAAATAGCAGAACTGTTTACAAATGTGCACGTACTCCGCCGTGCCGGTGTTGTCCTGGCGACAGAATGTCCAGGACAAGTGGTTGAAGATCCCGTTTTCAAGATTGACGGAAGCAAGAGAGAAACATGACACATTGTAGGTATCACGGTAAGTTTTGTATACAAAGAGACCTATAATCAACAATTTGGTATACCAGAGACCCATTACTATGCAATAAATGTATTCTGTAAAGTGCTTCTGACTTTCAATTGGCTCAACTAAAGACAAGTACACTATGCAATACCTGGAATGATTATGACAAATGGCGAATGGAGTTTGACGGTCTGTCACCCTTAGTAGGTTATGTTATGACATTGATAATGAAATTCACTAGTGCTGACTTGAATAAGAGCAAGTGAGTCTCGAGTTTCTTTGTTATTCGCCTCTTACGATTCGCCTAGGGAGACGCGGTGGGTCAATTCTTACCCCCAACCCACAGGGGCGGGTTTCAAAATGCGAAGATCTCGGTAGATCTACGTAGATCTCGCCGAATGGGCAGTTTCATTCTTTGCTTGCTAGCGAGCCAATCGAAGACGAGCGTAGATTGAGCGAGGCAGCTTGAGAGGTGCCTAGCTTTTAAGATTCGAGACAAAAGTTCGGCGTGGATGCGTTGACCTGCATTCGATGTGTAAACTGTAGGAGGTTTCACGATCTGTTAATGCATTCAACATACACCTTTGATAAATTAATGCTGTGCATGGCTTTTTTTTTCTTTGGATGGGTTGCTAGTATCTCGAAATAGAGCGTTTTCTGAATGAACCGGCAACACGTCGGCCATTGAAATGTGGCTAGTTCACCTCTTGTCGTGACGTCTACGCATGCGCATTACTTCGTCACGTTGGGTAGTTTCTTTTTTAGCTAGCTCTTACTGCGAAGCAAGATCTTGCGACCAAGATCGACTATCTATTTTGAAACCCGCCCCAGGGGGAACACTACCGGGAGTTAAAAATGTAATACAGCAACAAGGGGTCATGCGTTTGGCTGAGAAAACATTGCGATGTGTCTGATTCTGTTTGTCCACCTGTGTGTCTGGCAATGATTCCGTCGCGACTCTAGGCACGTCGCAAAGTAACCCTGGCCTTCAGCAGTAATTTCCATGGCTTATCAATAAGCTGTTGCCCTTTAACTTTGACCGTTAAAGACTATTACATATCGTGTGCAACATGGCAGTAGCTTATAGAATTTTTAATGCATTGGCATGTTGCTGTATTTTTACCGAGATTAAATTATAAATTGAAACGCTTCGGATCTAGTCAAATGTACGCATAGATTCGATGCGTATTTTAATCGAGCTAGTCGCTGCTTTGCTCAAGAAACCTTGCTATTCTATGTACAACGAATGCGAAACTTAGCGCCTTGCACATACACGTATGTCAACAGTCCTACAAGTCGTTGTAAGAGCACATACAAGAGGCACCATAGCAAGGTCCACCATCCGTTTTCTGTGAGGGCTGGGCGCCTGGTGTCAGGAGGTCAGTAGAGTAGTGAGGGAGCTGCAAAGGATGGCCGAATCCGCGTCCCTGTAGATCTGGCGGACAAGAACCTGACTGACCAGCCATCCGACACCCCCGGTGGCCGATATGGCTGCTTGGGGCCGCCCCTGGCTGAGCTACTGGAGCAGGCCCCTGGCTGAGCTACTGGAGCAGGCCCCTGGCTGAGCTACTGGAGCAGGCCCCTGGCTGAGCTACTGGAGCAGGCCCCTGGCTGAGCTACTGGAGCAGGCCCCTGGCTGAACTACTGGAGCAGGCCCCTGGCTGAGCTACTGGAGCAGGCCCCTGGCTGAGCTACTGGAGCAGGCCCCTGGCTGAGCTACTGGAGCAGGCCCCTGGCTGAGCTACTGGAGCAGGCCCCTGGCTGAGCTACTGGAGCAGGCCCCTGGCTGAGCTACTGGAGCAGGCCCCTGGCTGAGCTGCTGGAGCAGGCCCCTGGCTGAGCTGCTGGAGCAGGCCCCTGGCTGAGCTACTGGAGCAGGCCCCTGGCTGAGCTACTGGAGCAGGCCCCTGGCTGAGCTACTGGAGCAGGCCCCTGGCTGAGCTACTGGAGCAGGCCCCTGGCTGAGCTACTGGAGCAGGCCCCTGGCTGAGCTACTGGAGCAGGCCCCTGGCTGAGCTGCTGGAGCAGGCCCCTGGCTGAGCTGCTGGAGCAGGCCCCGGAAGTTCCACAGCCAGGGGTTCCAGCTGACGAGGAGGGCATCGAGCGGCTCCGGCCGTACGTAGTTCTCATGCAAATTGCCATCCAATATTATGCATCATACTACTTGTCTAGTCCATTGTAATAATATACAGTGAAATATGTTTTTATATTTGCTCAGATCTTCATTTTATGCATGTACGTAGGTATATTTATCTCTTTCATTCTTTCACGCAGTCATAAAGCATAAACATTCTCCTACAACAAATAGATCAGTAGTTACATTCTGTCCCGTGAATCTGATATAGGCCTAATTATTTCCTTGGGTTTGGTAAGTTTTTAGTGACACCAGCGATTCGTCTTTCAAAGAGATGTAAAATTTCAGTCCTGAAACACCAAATGGTGATATATTTCCATTACTCTTCCATTGATATTGTGAACGAGTATTGTTCACACGCCACGCTGATCGCAGAATTTTTCATTTTTGAGCAGACGAACATGTAGTTTACAGTTTACTAATCACAGTGCTTCTCTTGTACAGGACTTGCGAATGACTGAGATTCATCGATGTATACTACCCTTGCAAATATTCTATCAGTTAAGTGTCGAGCCATCTACGATCAAGTGAATTTTGATCACTCCCTGAGAAACTCACTGTCATGCATATCACCCCGAATCAATGAAACGACAGCACGCAATATCCGTGTCAGCTCTGCAATAAACAGGTCGCTCTTTCCCGAGATTTCCACAAAGGAGGCGTGGGGTTAGAAGTGACTGCTCCACACATTTCCAGTGAGTTGCCCGGATATGACAGCTGAAGCGACGAACACCCCAATAGTTCACTATTTAACAGAAAGCAGGAAGTGTAGGGCACTGACTGTGACTGAGATTAAAGTTCCGCGTGAGAGAGGGAAACAAGAACTGTCGGCATTTCTCGAGTCGGTGAATCGTTTCTCGGATGTCGACAAGAACATACTAGTGAGTATGGATTATCTGTCTCGTGTTGTGGTTTCGTTGCACACACACTATGGTGTGTTGAGTGTTTTACTACCCACGCCCAAGGCGCCAAGAGCTTAATTGTTTGCTGAAATGAGCCTCGTAACGCTCAGCGAAGACTCATGACAGTCTGTATGTGGCCTGTGGCTTGGAGGAGAATGTCAGCGTGTTATCTTGTCATCTCTCCACGACGTTTTCATAAGTCGAGGGACTGAGGTGAACAGCTGAGCAGCTGAGCTGAGTAACAGTCTTTCGATAAAATTCCTTCGATCTTTGATTCGTGACACCTGAGTCGTGTGGGTTTTCTAAAGCAAAGTTTCTCCCACGCATGGAATTTCAAAGTTTCTTTTTTCACGTTCCTCGCAGACAGATAGGCCACATACTCGGTGGTCCACCAGCACACTCAGACAGATAAGAAGCATACGCGTCCAATACTTGCTGTTTGAATGTCTACTGCTGCTTGCAATGTATACTGCTGTTTGCATGTCTACTGCTGCTTGCATGTCTACTGCTGTTTGCATGTCTGCTGCTGCTTGCATGTCTACTGCTGTTTGAATGTCTACTGCTGCTTACATGTCTACCTACTGCTGTTTGCATGTCTGCTGCTGCTTGCATGTCTACTGCTGTTTGAATGTCTACTGCTGCTTACATGTCTACCTACTGCTGTTTGCATGTCTGCTGCTGCTTGCATGTCTACTGCTGCTTGCATGTCTACTGCTGTTTGAATGTCTACTGCTGCTTACATGTCTACCTACTGCTGTTTGCATGTCTGCTGCTGCTTGCATGTCTACTGCTGTTTGAATGTCTACTGCTGCTTACATGTCTACCTACTGCTGTTTGCATGTCTACTGCTGCTTGCATGTCTACTGCTGCTTGCATGTCTACTGCTGCTTGCATGTCTACTGCTGCTTGCATGTCTGCTGCTGCTTGCATGTCTACTGCTGCTTGCATGTCTGCTGCTGCTTGCATGTCTACTGCTGTTTGCATGTCTACTGCTGTTTGCATGTCTACTGCTGCTTGCATGTCTACTGCTGCTTGCATGTCTACTGCTGCTTGCATGTCTGCTGCTGTTTGCATGTCTACTGCTGCTTGCGTGTCTGCTGCTGCTTGCATGTCTACTGCTGCTTGCATGTCTACCTACTGCTGTTTGCATGTCTACTGCTGCTTGCATGTCTGCTGCTGCTTGCATGTCTACCTACTGCTGTTTGCATGTCTACTGCTGCTTGCATGTCTACTGCTGCTTGCATGTCTACCTACTGCTGCTTGCATGTCTGCTGCTGCTTGCATGTCTACTGCTGCTTGCATGTCTGCTGCTGCTTGCATGTCTACCTACTGCTGCTTGCATGTCTACTGCTGCTTGCATGTCTGCTGCTGCTTGCATGTCTACCTACTGCTGCTTGCATGTCTGCTGCTGCTTGCATGTCTACTGCTGTTTGCATGTCTACCTACTGCTGTTTGCATGTCTACTGCTGTTTGCATGTCTACTGCTGTTTGCATGTCTGCTGCTGCTTGCATGTCTGCTGCTGCTTGCATGTCTACTGCTGCTTGCATGTCTACTGCTGCTTGCATGTCTACTGCTGTTTGCATGTCTACTGGTGCTTGCATGTCTGCTGCTGCTTGCATGTCTACTGCTGTTTGCATGTCTGCTGCTGCTTGCATGTCTACTGCTGCTTGCATGTCTACTGCTGCTTGCATGTCTACTGCTGCTTGCATGTCTACTGCTGCTTGCGTGTCTACTGCTGTTTGCATGTCTGCTGCTGTTTGCATGTCTGCTGCTGCTTGAAGCGATCTCTTCAGTGGCGTATGCATAACACCATGCAAAGAGAGTGCAAATGAACAGGAGACTGATTCTGGAGAGAAAACAGCATAGTGGCTGCACATAGCGCAGCATTCAGGTGCTACTCGAGCTGCTTCCGTGTAAGATGCTTCTAACGTTGACATGGCTTATCTAGGAGACAACACCTGTGGTTGATAAGTCGACTGCTGTTATGGAGTAGTTCCAGATGCTTACGCGAGTCGTCGCGCCCGGAACAATTTGACAAAAACTGTCGATATGCGTTTGTATTGCCCTTTAACCCAGGGCTTACCTTCCGCACGATCATGCCTCATCAGCTATCGAGCATTTGATACGAACTGCTGACAAAACAATCAGGAAATGATTACTGACTCGTCATCTCACCCACGGGAACAACTCTGAGTGTATCAAAAGTGTTTCGTGCAGGGCAGATGGCTTCTTTCAAAACAGCTGGTCAAACTCGCTGATTGTATTTAGTGCATATTGTTGTCAGGAACATAGAATACACTGTGTGTATGAGCTCTTCGTAACAAAATGCACCTGATGATTTTGTTAGATTTTGTCTGCTGGTAATTTCACACCATTCCGATGTGATCAAATTTTATTATTGCAGGAATATCATTCATAAGTTGCAGTGTTTGTGCGTGTTTGCGGGGGTGGGGTGGGGGTGGAAGGTAGGCGGAGGGGGGGTGGCGGAGTGTGGATAAGAGGGTGGGTGCGTTGGGTGCGTGGGTGGGGGCTGCATGTGTGGAGGTGGGTGGGTTGGGTGTTGGGGGGATAGTGAGGAGGATGTGTAGGGGTGGGGGTATATGTGTGTGTCTGGGGGGTTGGGTCGGGGAGAGTTTCTGCGGGTGGGGGTGGTTGGGGGTCTGGGTGTATGTGTGTGAGGGTTTGTCTGAGGAGCGGGGGGGGGGGGGGGGGGTGGGGAGACAGAGTTTCTGGGTGGGTGTGTCTGGCTGTGAGGGTGTGGAGGGGGGAGGAGGTGCGGGCGAGCTCCTCAGCGCGCACACATGCATTAGGATGTGTACGTGCCTGCGTGTGTGCTTGTGCGTTTGCGTATAAGCAAAGCTTAACATACTGATATCATTTCGCAGATGGGCTGTGGAAAAAAAACCATCACACGTTGCTCATGATGATGTATCGCAACTCCCTCGACTCCAGGGAGGATGCATATACTGCAACAAGTTCTGTTTGATAATTATATATCTGTATGGACTCAAAGTTTTTTTAAATCAGAGACTACATTCTTGCCACGCAATGTAGAAACGACTGAAACAACAGCATACAAGCAAACTGACCAAGCGCCCTAGGGTGACATTCAAAGCAGCTGTAAGCCATTCCCTCCGTGAAGCTTCCTGACCGAGTGGTCAGCGCGCTTGACCAGCAGTCGCTTGCGGCAGTTGGATGCAGTGTTCGAATGTGCGTGGATTCTATATTTGCATCCTTGAGCAGGGTGCTTTACTCACATTGCATTTCCTCGCCCAGGAGTAAAAGTGGTACCTGTGAGGACTCAGCTGCAAAAATTGTGAAAGCTAACTTTGGCGCGTTCCTCCGAAGCCTCGTTGCATGCTCCCCAGAGAGTTGAGATGGTGTTGGAGTGATAAAAAGAGGTAGCCTGATGACCAGGGGGTAAATGTGTGCGGCTTGAGCATCCGTTAATGGGTGGAAAAGTGGCAATATTACAATATCGCACTTATACCTTTGAAATAAAATAAACAATTTTGGTACAATTTCCAATGCACTCTTCGACCTAGCCAGTTCAGCACATCCCCTGTGCCTCAAAGCCACTTACACACAAGCACGACGATACTTCCAATGCAAGGCAAGCTTAGGAACAGAACCCACCGGGGTTTCTGTTTCAATCAGCGGAGTGAATAGCCTTCGACCCACGTACTGAAACTTGCCCTTGTGAGATGTAGTGGATGAATAATTAACCTCACCCTCGCACAGCTGTTCAGGAAGACATTGGAGTCAACGATGGCAGTCTTGCTGTGGATTGGGGTGTTTACGTTTTGCTGATGACAGTGATGGATTATCAGGAAGTGAAGAGGAGCTGACTAGTCTTGTCGAGCACCTCGACAAGACCTCACAGGCATATGGCATGGAGATCAGCGCCGAGAAGACCAAGGTGATGACGAACAATCCTCGGGGCTTAAAAATGGAAATCAAAGTGAAGGGCCAAAAACTGGAAGGTGTGAACAACTTCAAATACCTGGGATCTATCGTGACTGATGAAGGGTCCAAACCAGATATACTGTCCAGGATAGCACAAACAACAGCAGCATTGGCAAAGTTGAAGCCAATATGGCGTGACAGAAATATCACTCTCGTGTCGAAGATCAGGCTCATGCGCACGCTGGCCATCTCCGTATTCTTGTATGCATGCGAGTCCTGGACACTCACATCTGAACTACAGAGACGATACAAGCCCTGGAAATGAGATGCTACATCAAGATTCTGAACATCTCATACAAAGACTATGTCACGAATGAGGAAATCAGCAACAGGATCAGGAGAGCAATTGGACAGTACGAAGATCTGCTCTCAATCGTGAAAAGCAGAAAGCTGAAGTGGTACGGTCACGTGACAAGAGGCAGTGGGCTGGCCAAGACCATCCTGCAAGGTACCGTACCAGGTGGGAGAAGGAGAGGCAGGCAGAGAAAGAGGTGGGAAGACAACATCAAAGAGTGGACAGGCTTGACCTTTGCTGACTCACAGCGAGCCACAGAGGATAGAGATCGATGGAGGACGATTGTCCGAAAGTCATCAGTGGTGCCTCAACAACCTATCTCAGGGTTAAGAGACTGAACTGAACTGAACTGAACTGGGGTGTGAACAGACCCACCGCGTCTCCCTATGTGCGAGTCATTCAAAATGTAGAACTAGGGGAGTATATATTTGACATGCCCTTGCTATAACCAACTCTCGTTTTTTTCGTGGTGTGTGGCCTTACATAGCCTACAAAGGCTGAAGGCTGCAAAACTTCATTATCTCCATTTTCTAATGTAACAGGGTGACAAAACTTTGCTGACTTTGCTTTCGGTGCATGAGCCGCTCCTATTTTCCAGTCTGTCACCATGTGGTCAGTTCGGCTGCCCACTCAGCACTGTTTTTCTTTCATTGTAAAAGTCCTCTCCAACTCCATACCGGCATCAGACTCTTGGACACAGATGCCTACTGAAGCCATACCCTCCCATTCCAGCCTCGCCTTCCCACCTTCCTTGCACTTGTGCGCCATCGTGCCACCACTCTGTTTCTTCTGGACATCTGGCCCCTCCCAAGTTCTTGGACAGCAGCTGCCCACTCTGCCCCACCCCCCATCTTCCCACGCATTCCTGGTGCCACCCTACCCCCCGAGGGTGAAAAACCCGAGAATGACCTGGCTTTGAGTCAGCCAATCACGAGCCTTGAAAATGGACGCCGCTACGTGACCCAGATTTTGCACTCGGCTCGCACTCAGCTGCGCAAATGTTGTGCTCCGCGTGATTCGGGTGTAATACTGCCAAGAAACGTCGTTTAGCTTAAGATTACACCCGAATCACGCGCACCGTTAAGGTGCATGGAGTACAGTACCGCCGAGCAAGACGTTTGTCACAAAACACAGATACATTAATGCGGCCGGATCCTAGCATAACTCCCCGGGCGTGCGAAGTCAGTCAGGCGGAGTGGCGGGTGCGGTCAAAGGTCAGAATAACCACCGACTTCGACCATTTCAGCCTTATTCATGAGCCAGGTCATTCTCGGGATTGTCGTGGTGCCCACCCCATCCCGCGCCCTCTCCGTCCCATGCCACGCCTTTCTCCATTCTGAACACAGAGACATAGTATCTCTGACACAGGTTGGTCACGTGACTTCGTCTCCACATTCCAATGATTTTACCAATCAAAATTCAACATGATCAGAAGACCATTGAGAGTAAAAAGAGGCGATTCTATTTTATTCCAATTATTTATCCCTATAGATAAACACAAATTTGGTGTTCTAATAAACTAATCTGTGAGATTTTCAGGAAATCATTTGAGAACTACTTTTAGCGCGAACGTCGTCTAAAAGGTTGCAAACTGCCTTGACAGGCACTCGGGGGCCAACAGAGTCCCTCTGGTCGCGAGTTTCTTCCCTGGGGCGGAGAAGCTGCGGAAGGTGATTAGAAGTCTCCAACATTTCCTCAGTGAGGACGAGCGCCTCTCTCGTGCACTTCCGGCCCCTCCTGTCCTCGCCTTCCGCCAACCACCTAACCTGAGGAGTCTGCTGGTCCGCAGCAAATTCCCCGACCACCACCCCACGGAGGACGGCAGCATGCAACCCTGTAAGGCGGCGCGGTGTTCCACGTGCGCGATCATCTGCACGGAGACGACGATTACCAGGGGCCAGACCGTACACCACGTCAGAGGCAAGCATACCTGCCATTCCAGAGATTTGGTATATCTCATCAGGTGCCGCAGAGGATGCCCTGACGCTTGGTACATCGGAGAGACTGGTCAGCGACTCCGCCAACGGATGAACGGGCACCGCGCCACCATCAGAAACCTGTCGCCCCTCCCAGTCAGCGTACACTTCAACCTGTCCGACCACTCACCCGCTGACATGCTCGTGAGCGTGCTGAGGGGCGGCTTGCACGACCTCCACCAACGTCGGGTTATGGAGCAGAGACTCATCATCAGGTTTGGCACGCAGCACACCGGGCTCAACAGAGACACGGGCTTCATGGCTCACTACCGTTGAGCCCGCCCTGTTCTGTGGCACGGGTTCCCCGTGTTCTCTGCGGTGTGGACGGTCCTTCTACGGGGGTGAGCACATGTCCACTCCTGCTTTTCTCGGGGGACTTGCGTTGCACGAGCCTCCGCCAGTGCCCTATTTAAACCCTACGCCTGCCAGTCCTGTATCACTTGGCCTGAAGAAGGAGGATCCCCTCCGAAAGCTCGCCTACGACTGCTCTAGAAGCCTACGACTGCTCTAGTAACGGCCCTCTTCAGGGCCCACTTCTCTCACGAGAGAATACAATTGGTCAGACTCCGGTCATTTTTTTCTGTTTTCTTTTTTTCCAGGTGTGCCTTGAACACGTGCGATTGTGTATAATACACGCAATCTTTGGACCTACTATAAACGCAGTGAAAAGGATTCCTATGGGTCGGGGCTGGTTTCGTGAATCTATGGTTATACTCTCACAAGTAATTGCTTTCTGGCCGGAACCTGTGGTCTAACTGCCTTCACACTGTTTGACGAGCTCCACACTTCGATCATTCGTGTATCCACTGATGGAGTAAGTAAGTGATTTAACCTACATTCCGTCTGTGTTGAACGTTAATCGAATGGAAGTTTATTCTGTAGGAATCCGTCCGATTCCGAAGTTCGATATCATCGGATAGCTCAGAAGCAGTTTTTCTAAGTTTAATCCTTCTAAGCATACATTAAATTAATGATTCCTCATCAGCAAAAGCACTCAGCGGGTTTCTGTGTGTATCGGTCCAAATGATTATGCAGACGGGATTGGTTGCATTACTCGCTCAATGAAGTATAAATATTGCTGTTGTATTCAAAGTCCTTATAATTAGTAGAGTTCACAATATTACACTCTTGTGATTCGAATTTTACCGCATACAAGTTTTACATTCATGGGAAATCGATGTTTAGAAAATGAACTGACGGAAAAATGGCTGCCAGTATCGAGTGTATCACAACAAGCGGAGGAATACACTCACGATGTGATATGGCATTCAGCGTGGCTGAGACTCTGTGTTCAGAACGGTGGTATGCATGTTATGGAAGAATTTAGGCTATCACGTGACCAACCTGTTGCTGAGACTATATTCACTAGTCTCAGCCACGCTGAATGGCCTTTCTCATGACCCCTCCCCGGACCCCGGCGTTTTCCGGTTTTATGGGATATATTGAGGTGACCGCTTGTGCTTAGAGCAGAGCAGAATAGAGTACGGACTCATTCTTGCAGCTACTGAATATATGGATGAAATGGGAACCGACTCACTCCATGTCCCTCTGTGCCTCTGCCGCCCAAAACTTGGGAGGCAGGGGAAAAGTTCCCAAAACCTGCACCGTAGCCCCAGCAACGTCAATGCTGGTGCCGCTACACAAATGTCACAGCGACTCGGTTTCACAGTCCTGACCAAACAAGGCCTTAGTTCTGCACGGCACTATGGCCTCTTCATCCCAAGCTCAGTCAGCCATGGCCGGACCAAGGGGATCATAGAGTTCGGAGGAGGAAATGACGAGGTCAACAGCACCGTTGTGGTTGAATACGGACTGCACGCGATAATGACGGTCGCATGGATCTTGCCTAGTGGTGCAATCTTTCCTTCACGACTCGAGGTTCCGCCAATTACGTGCCTTGGCGCGGCCATAGAATGGGAAGGTCGGACTGACCCCAGGGTGTTGAGCAGACCTGGAGCGCGTTGCGGCGCTACTTAACCCAGCAAGATTTGGCTAGTCTCGGTCCAAGGCAAGAACTAGCCCAGCAAGATTTGGCTAGTCTCGGTCCAAGGCAAGAACTAGCCCAGCAAGATTTGGCTAGCCTCGGTCCAAGGCAAGAACTAGCCCAGCAAGATTTGGCTAGTCTCGGTCCAAGGCAAAAACTAGGCCAAAAGCAACGACCCACGAGATCTCGTAGTCGGAAGTGGAGAGAGCAAGACGGCGGCCAGAATGCGAGAAACCTTGAAAAATATCATTTTTATGGAAAGGACAGACGACAGAGACGTTATTGCAGTTGCTTTCCTGTCAAAAAAATATACAACGGTTTAGATCTATTACTCGGTAATTTACTGGCAAAAATAGCTGAAGTAGGGTGTTTAGGTAGGTTACCTACCCAAATGGTACAACAACACACACGACGACACGTGCATTGACTCATGAAATGAGTGGACTCCTCCACTTTCAGATTTGGCAGACATTTTTGACTGACTCGGCCCGATCTGTGATCTAAACACCAGTTTTAAAGACATAACAAGCACTCACCGGTCTGCAACTGCTGCCAACTGGCAGTTGATACAGTTACAGTAAAAAATGTATCATCTAGAAACAAAAGGCCAAGCTTTGTGTGTCGCACCGCCGCCATTTTTTCTCGTTATTCTCGCTAGGCGGAGCACCTCTCAGAGCTG
Organism: Theodoxus fluviatilis; assembly: GCA_034096865.1. Classification (NCBI taxonomy): domain Eukaryota; kingdom Metazoa; phylum Mollusca; class Gastropoda; order Cycloneritida; family Neritidae; genus Theodoxus; species Theodoxus fluviatilis. The sequence goes on along the minus strand of JAWQFJ010006155.1, from coordinate 15,120 downwards.
TTTGCGAAGTCTCGCCTAGGCCTTGTTTTCCTCGGAGCGAGAGCGTTGACAATGCTTGGTTTTCTTGCTTTTCTTGGCAAATCTTGGCAAATCTTGCCGTTTGCTACGCGCCCTAGGAGA
>JAWQFJ010006155.1:0-12500 GCA_034096865.1 Theodoxus fluviatilis | reverse complement strand
GTTCAGTTAAATTCTGTTGTGCTTTTTTCGCCATTTGTCCGATATCTTGGATTTAGTCGGAAGCAAGTATTATCGCTCCCAGTCTGAAATGGAGCATTGGCGAAAGAGTTTCTGTGAGATCTGATGTCATCTGCAAACCTCATTTGTGTGCAAAAATCTCTGCGTGGGAAACAATACACTGGTCCAGTATTTTATGTACGTGCAAGTTGACTGAGGTTTTGTTCCAAAAAATGTTACTGTTGCAAGGAAAATGAATGGAGTGCATTCTTTCGGACATTTACAACATGTGTTCTCTCCATGTATTTTAAACATCGAAGAGAATCTTTGTTTGAATTGGTCGTCATGCTTGCAGTTGTGTTGATAATAAAGATTGTATCTAAAGCTGACTCTTAATCAGAGTTTTTTTTTTACCGTATCTTGATATGTCGGTCAGTTTTTCTCTATGATTAAAGTATCAGTTATTTCTGTCTTCTTAGCACTGTTGCACGTTTGAAATTGAATCAAAATGAAAAGGAGGGAGAGAGAGAGAGAGAGAGAGAGAGAGAGAGAGAGAGAGAGAGAGAGAGAAATAGATAGAGAGAGAGAAATAGATAGAGAGAGAGAAATAGAGAGAGAGAGAGAAATAGAGAGAGATACAGAGAGAAAGAGAGATATTTTAAAATAAAGGGCCACTGGAAGATGAACAGTGTTTTTGTTTTGGTGTAAACAACTCTAGTAAGGTTATGGGAAAGGATTGAGGCTGCGACAATTAGGTGATTGACAGTAACAGAGCGAAAACACGATCTGGTGAAGTAATGAGAATACGTGCAGCTATCAGAGCTTATCCCCAAACCCAGCCTGCTTGTGAAGCGCCAAACTTCTCGTGCCAGGACTCGAGGGAGGAGTAAGTAAGACACTGGGGCAGCTGTGACCTGTGCCTGACTTTGGGCTTGCTTGGAGTGCTGATGAGACTGCGTTAGGCGGTCACTGGAGGTTCGAGAGGCAATTCCGTCCTACACTCGGCTACAGGACGTGTGCATTCAGACGAATCAAGCCATTGTACTGCTGTCCAGCAAGGTGTAGGACTTTGCCTCATGTCCCTGCTGTGAAGTGTGAAGGCCTTCCACACGTGGCAAGATTTCTGGCAACATGCACTTGCCATTGCAAAGGTCGCGCTCACACGTGGCAAGGTTTCTGGCAAGTCTCCACTTGCCATTGCAAAGGTCGCGCTCACACGTGGCAAGGTTTCTGGCAAGTCTCCACTTGCCGTTGCAAAGATCGCGCTCACACGTGGCAAGGTTTCTGGCAAGTCTCCACTTGCCGTTGCAAAGATCGCGCTCACACGTGGCAAGGTTTCTGGCAAGTCTCCACTTGCCATTGCAAAGGTCGCGCTCACACGTGGCAAGGTTTCTGGCAAGTCTCACTTGCCGTTTGCAAAGGTCGCGCTCACACGTGGCAAGGTTTTCTGGCAAGTCTCCACTTGCCATTGCAAAGGTCGCGCCCACACGTGGCAAGGTTTCTGGCAAGTCTCCACTTGCCGTTGCAAAGATCGCGCTCACACGTGGCAAGGTTTCTGGCATGTCTCCACTTGCCGTTGCAAAAGTCGCGCTCACACGTGGCAAGGTTTCTGGCAAGTCTCCACTTGTCATAGCAAACATCGCGCTCACACGTGGCAAGGTTTCTGGCAAGTCTCCACTTGCCATTGCAAAGATCGCGCTCACACGTGGCAAGGTTTCTGGCAAGTCTCCACTTGCCATTGCAAAGGTCGCGCTCACACGTGGCAAGGTTTCTGGCAAGTCTCCACTTGCCATTGCAAAGATCGCGCTCACACGTGGCAATGTTTCTGCATTGCAAAGATCGCGCTCACACGTGGCAAGGTTTCTGCATTGCAAAGATCGCGCTCACACGTGGCAAGGTTTCTGGCAATGTCTCCATTTGCCGTTGCAAAGGTCGCGCTCACACGTGGCAAGGTTTCTGCATTGCAAAGATCGCGCTCAGACGTGGCAAGGTTTCTGCATTGCAAAGATCGCGCTCACACGTGGCAAGGTTTCTGGCAAGTCTCCACTTGCCGTTGCAAAGGTCGCGCTCACACGTGGCAAGGTTTCTGGCAAGTCTCCACTTGCTGTTGCAAAGGTCGCGCTCACACGTGGCAAGGTTTCTGGCAAGTCTCCACTTGCCGTTGCAAAGGTCGCGCTCACACGTGGCAAGGTTTCTGGCAAGTCTCCACTTGCCGTTGCAAAGATCGCGCTCACACGTGGCAAGGTTTCTGGCAAGTCTCCACTTGCCATTGCAAAGATCGCGCTCACACGTGGCAAGGTTTCTGGCAAGTCTCCACTTGCCATTGCAAAGGTCGCGCTCACACGTGGCAAGGTTTCTGGCAAGTCTCCACTTGCCATTGCAAAGATCGCGCTCACACGTGGCAAGGTTTCTGCATTGCAAAGATCGCGCTCACACGTGGCAAGGTTTCTGCATTGCAAAGATCGCGCTCACACGTGGCAAGGTTTCTGGCAAGTCTCCATTTGCCGTTGCAAAGGTCGTGCTCACACGTGGCAAGGTTTCTGCATTGCAAAGATCGCGCTCAGACGTGGCAAGGTTTCTGCATTGCAAAGATCGCGCTCACACGTGGCAAGGATTCTGGCAAGTCTCCACTTGCCGTTGCAAAGGTCGCGCTCACACGTGGCAAGGTTTCTGGCAAGTCTCCACTTGCCGTTGCAAAGGTCGCGCTCACACGTGGCAAGGTTTCTGGCAAGTCTCCACTTGCCGTTGCAAAGGTCGCGCTCACACGTGGCAAGGTTTCTGGCAAGTCTCCACTTGCCGTTGCAAAGATCGCGCTCACACGTGGCAAGGTTTCTGGCAAGTCTCCACTTGCCATTGCAAAAGTCGCGCTCACACGTGGCAAGGTTTCTGGCAAGTCTCCACTTGCCATTGCAAACATCGCGCTCACACGTGGCAAGGTTTCTGGCAAGTCTCCACTTGCCATTGCAAAGATCGCGCTCACACGTGGCAAGGTTTCTGGCAAGTCTCCACTTGCCATTGCAAAGGTCGCGCTCACACGTGGCAAGGTTTCTGGCAAGTCTCCACTTGCCATTGCAAAGATCGCGCTCACACGTGGCAAGGTTTCTGCATTGCAAAGATCGCGCTCACACGTGGCAATGTTTCTGCATTGCAAAGATCGCGCTCACACGTGGCAAGGTTTCTGGCAAGTCTCCATTTGCCGTTGCAAAGGTCGCGCTCACACGTGGCAAGGTTTCTGCATTGCAAAGATCGCGCTCAGACGTGGCAAGGTTTCTGCATTGCAAAGATCGCGCTCACACGTGGCAAGGTTTCTGGCAAGTCTCCACTTGCCGTTGCCAAGGTCGCGCTCACACGTGGCAAGGTTTCTGGCAAGTCTCCACTTGCCGTTGCAAAGGTCGCTCACACGTGGCAAGGTTTCTGGCAAGTCTCCACTTGCCGTTGCAAAGGTCGCGCTCACACGTGGCAAGGTTTCTGGCAAGTCTCCACTTGCCGTTGCAAAGGTCGCGCTCACACGTGGCAAGGTTTCTGGCAAGTCTCCACTTGCCATTGCAAAGGTCGCGCTCACACGTGGCAAGGTTTCTGGCAAGTCTCCACTTGCCGTTGCAAAGATCGCGCTCACACGTGGCAAGGTTTCTGGCAAGTCTCCACTTGCCATTGCAAAGATCGCGCTCACACGTGGCAAGGTTTCTGGCAAGTCTCCACTTGCCGTTGCAAAGGTCCCGCTCACACGTCGCCAGAACAGTTTTCTGTGGATTTGCCGAGAAATAGGAATACGCTCTGTTTCTATTGCCCGTGACAAAGTGTCCGCGAACAGTTAATCATATGGGCTCGTACTTGTGACGTAACAGTGGAAACTTCTTATCCAAACTACGTAATGGCGGTCGTCCTCCGTTGATTCGTGTCGTGCAAGGGTTGTGCCAGTTTACATGTCAGTTGCGGAATGTCCTGACGCCTAAATCTGAATTTCATGTACATTTCTACATCATCGCATCTTTCCAATCGGCGCAATGTGGCCCGGTAAACACATTTTCGCTGCCCAATTGGCACTGACCTTCACCTTGACAAACAAACGCAGCCAAGTGCGTCAGTGTTGGAACCTACAAGTACAGCGGAGTTAACAAAGGACCTTGGATGCGATTCCATCCACAGCATCTTCTTTCTGTGTTTGTGGGGAGCTGGCTGGTTGGGGAGCTCGTAAAGCGGGAGGGATACCCATCACGCATTATCAGCAAACGCAATGGAAAATGTTCCAGTCACATCTATCAAAACATTACATCCGTCATTAGCGGCTGAGATCTCGTGGCAAGTAGGCGCCTATCACGTGGGTGACTCGGGTTCGTTTTCCGGCCAATGCCCTCGTCTTCATCTCCACCCCCCCTCCCCCGCCACCCCCTCCCTCGCCACCCCACCCCCTCCCCCGCCACTCTTCTCTCCCCCGACACCCTTCCCTCCCCCGCCACCCCTCCCCGCCACCCCCCACCCCTTCCCCCCCTCTCCTCCTTCGCCACCCTTCCCTCCCCCGCCACCCCCCCCACCCCCCTCCCCCGCCACCCTTCCCTCCCCCGCCATCCCCCCACCCCCTCCCCCCACCCCCTCCCCCGCCACCCTTCCCTCCCCCGCCACCCTTCCCTCCCCCGCCACCCTTCCCTCCCTCGCCACCCTTCCCTCCCCCGCCACCCCCCACCCCCTCCCCCCACCCCCTCCCCCGCCACCCTTCCCTTCCCCGCCACCCCCCTCCCCCGCCACCCCACCCCCCTACAGTTGTTATTTAATTATTTCACCGGACGCAAAGAAATGTTTCTGTCCTTTAAGAAATAAAGTCTCTAAAAATCATGTCATTGTGTTTGTTCCTGATTGTCTGTGCTTTCAAAGAAATATGGGGTTTATAGAGTTGTTTTGCACTGAAATTGAGATATGATTTTTCTCCTGAACTCAGTGTTGTTTTACGTAATTTCTACTGAAATTCCCTGGCATTGGCAGTTGCATGATATAATGACCAAGCTGGCATGGAAAGGGGAAAACAATAACAACCTTGCCACATGTGAGGAGGCCTTGGCACACGTACAGAGCCGCTCAATGCCCCTCATTGATAACACTTACACTTACACAGTCATCAAAGTTTTGAAAGACCTGATGCGCCTTGTTTAACATGTCAAAAATAGAGCACTTCGCTGCTGCGGAGAAGCTTTCACGATTACCTCTACCAAGAAGGTAATGTTTTACCCTGGGTTCGTTATCCAGCAAAATAGACAGTTCTAAACGGATTCTGATAAAAGTTGGTGGAAGGTCAGGGTCATTCTGTGAACTCGAGTCAGCAGTGACTCTGGCGCAGTTTGCAATGAATGCTTTTAATAGACCTGTACAGCATTGCCCCAAACATAGCTCGTTCTGATACTATTTTTTTCTTCAACTTTTTACAGACATTATTCAGATGTGAAAACTTGCTTCTATTTCAACACAAACATTTTATTTTATCGAATAAACACTTGTTTATTGCATCAACAAGCGTAATTTATGAGTTTTGTGCGAAATAGTCTTAGAACTACGTTAGTCAGGGAGGAGAGTGCTATCCCACAAGCCTCTTGTGTAACCTCCTTATGAATATTCCGGACGGATTAGTTCCATCACGTGATATGAACTGTGCTAGAGACTCTTTCGCCGTCAGCCAGTAAGACGAACTACACGTCGTAGCGTCAGGCCTGGGCCGGGTTTGAAAATGCGAAGATCTCGGTAGATCTACGCAGATCTCGCCGAATGGGCAGTTTCATTCTTTGCTTGCTATCGAGCCAATCGTAGACGAGCGTAGATTGAGCGAGGCAGATTGAGAGGTGCTTCCTTTTAAGATTCAAGATGGCGGACAGCATGAGTACAGTGCGCGCCGCCATCTTGGAGACAAATGTTCGGCGTGGATGCGTTGACCTGCATTCGATGTGTAAACTGTAGGAGGTTTCACGATCTATTAATGCATTCAACATACACCTTTGATAAATTAATGCTGTGCATGGCTTATATTTTCTTTGGATGGGTTGCTAGTATCTCGAAATAGAGCGTTTTCTGAATGAACCGGCAACACGTTGGCCATTGACATGTGGCGAGTTCACCTCTTGTCGTGACGTCTACGCATGAGCATTACTTCGTCACGTTGGGTAGTTTTTTTATAGCTAGCACTTACTGCGAAGCAAGATCTTGATACCAAGATCGACTACCTATTTTCAAACCCGGCCCTGGCTAGCACAGCAACCTGCATGAATTAATTATACAGGTCATAGAGGTCATGGAAGAGTGGTTGTAGTTTCCTTGGTGAAGGTTTGCGCTCTCCGAGTGTTGTCTAGTTTATGGCTATATAGTTGGAAAGCACTCAAGTCATTTATCTTATTTGACGCATAGGAGCACGTCTGAAATGCACTGCTCGCTATGTGCGTGTGTGCGTGTGTGTGGGGGGGGGGGGGGGGGGGGGGGCGAGACGATGCCGTCATAGACAGAAATACTTGAGACCGAGGAAAACAACATTTTGATAGATGTCATCCACCTGTACTTCGACCCGATTTCATGCCACGTGCACTAGTTTTCCCGATAACACAATTGCCAAGCGCAAAATCAGAATGTTAATATGAACACTGGTTATGAAGACCTCAACATGAATATTAATAGTCAGCTCAAGAGTGGACTGTTTTGACGACCGAACACCGATTTCGTTTCGATTAATTTCCTCATCTAGAAAAGAGTTACCTCCCTTTAACTTAGCGGCGAGTACTTCTCACTCGCTTTCGAGGATTTGTTCGAGAACTGTCGGAAAACGATTGATACATGTGCTGTGGCTTTCGAAGTAATTCATGAACATGAATAAAATAAAAACTACTGCAATCCATGTGTTTTAATCAGAGAGAATCTTGTTTGTAAATTGGGAATGAGTAGGAGAAATCGCTGCATCGCCATCGTCACAACCGTTTTATTTATACTGCCTCCTTTACACTTGTTCGAATGAAAACGGAATTGAGACCATAATGAGTTAGTGTTAAAAGAATGGGAACGCTAAATGCCAAGAAAAGAAACGAAAATGACAGGCGTGAAAGGTGGGCATAATGGTATTTAAAACAAATAATTCAAAGTATTTGATATGTTGCTGAATGTAATTTGCCTAGTGGCATACATTTTTTTTCTCTCTTTTTTTCCTTTTCTATTTGGGTTGTGTGTAGGTAACAGTTTCACTAAAATTTTATATGCAGTTTAAATGCAGCAGATCATCTTCGTTGAACACTCTTCCTATCTTGCTTATTTCATGGTGTCTTCGTTCATTTTCTGTAAGCACAGTCTTTGCGCTGTCGACTGTTTTGTTTTTATTCTGCCCGTCCTTTCGCACATCTTCTACGTACAGCTCGTGTGGGAGAGGCGACCGAGAAAAGCTCAATGTATCCCATTGTGCGTCCAAACTACGTACACCATTTCCCCTCATGAACCTTTTCGCTACTGTCATTTTTGTAAATCAAGGTGTTACAAGACAGGGCTCTGATTAGTATCAATTGAGAGGGCATCCAGCTAGGGGACACGCACTGCTATCTTGTAACATTCACTCACCTTTCTCGCTGTCAAAAATGGACAGGACAACAGAGAAGATGATGGCAGACATCGAATACCAAATGACTTTAATAATGATTGAAAAGATGGGCAATGGTTGTTAAATCAACGTGCATGAGTAATACTTATTTCATCTTAATTTCGCCAGCCATGCAGCCTATACTATACTATAAAGGTAGAACATACCTGGAAGGAGAGTTCACGTGAGTATGCTCCTTGAAAGAATGCTGAAGAGGTCAGAGCCTTTGACCCCGGTGGTCGTTCTTCAAGGAGTGATGTTTTTGGGCGTTGGGGAGGTGACAACTGACTCAGGGGTGGGTCCTGATAGAAGGTAGGGTTGGAACCGCATCATCTTCCCTCGCGTCCCTCTTGTGATCAGGCAGAGCATAGAATCTGGTGGGGGTCTGGCGGGGGTGGTGTGTGTGTGTGTGTGTGTGTAGGGAACGGCCATCTGCCTTTGTAGCTGTTTGGCATGGCCCACTTCCCCCCCACCCCACCCCCCCAGAGGGCTGGAGTCGATCACAGGTAGAGGGCAGATGTCACCCGTCCTTCCTCACATATCCGCATAGCTTTGCCCCAGATGATTCCACTCCACACCCCACTCTAACTTTTAAAGTTGGCCAATCGCGTTGAACGCCTATACGTTGAATTTATCAATGTAAAGGTTACTCATACTGGAAGCTCGGCACCTTAATTTGAAATTGTTCACTGTTTCATCATGAGGCTTCACCACAGCAAACTACTTTCAAGGCATGGCTGGTTCTCTAATAACTACATTTATTTGAGGCCTGGCTGGCTTCTACATTCTTAAGTGTCCATTATTTAACACATGCATAAACATGCAATTCATAACAGTAGTAGTATAATAGTTCATCATCTGACAACTCACACAGAAAACAGGGAGAAAGGATCACTTCAATGTACACATGAGTAAATCCGTAACATCTATTCCACTTGCGTACAATTCTTAATAATGCAGAAAAGACGTACTGTCACACAAGGTTAAAGACAAAAATATACTTTCAGCCTATACATATAAACTGTGCTTGTTTCTTGTAGAATATGCGAATTCAAATTAAGATACATATAAAAGAAATATACTTGTACATTCACCCAATGTACTCCCGTTAGCCTCGACCAGTAAAATTTTGCAACTTTTATTTTCATTCACATAATTGAGCTATCTAAAATGAAGATAGTCAAAACCAATTAACGAGATTCCCACATGCGTGATATCAAACACGGCGGGAACACGCAAAATGCCATGGGTTGAGAGTGAAACCTTATCAAAACAAAACAATGTCCATTTTTGATTGTTTCATCTGTGGTAGGAAACGGAAATAGGTTAACTACAATTTGACTACTTTAAAACGAGCTACATGTATTCTTTTTCTAGAGACACACACTGCTGTATACCCAACATAGTCTCAATCTTGTTTGGCGTATTTTGTAAAAAAACGTTATTGTAGATAGAGTTTGGAAGGAAAAATTGGTGCACATACCAATATCATGAGATGAATTGTACATCATGAATCATTACGTAAAATGAGTCCGCGTGACAGGTTTGTGAAGAAAACTGCGATAACAAACTTCATGCGTATGAGTGTTGCGTGGCAAAGATGCGGCGATTACCTCCCCTGGACCGCTTAGTGGACATAGATTTTTCCGTCGGGGGCATAGCACCCCCTGATTTTGCCAAATATTTCGTTATCCAGTTCTATAAATGCAAAAAAACAAACATAATATAGCTAAAAGTTAGACATCTTTCAACAGAACTTTGTCATTCCAGAGCGTGATTTTAAACATTTTCCAGGCTTTCAGAGATTTGTGCTAATGCCGATCTTAAAATGCTTGTTTTTCGGTTTCTCCAGGACATGCAGTCTTCTGACTTGGCTGCTTGAGTCCCCCGCTGGGTGAGCTCCTGGGTCAGGCCCCAAAAGCCCCGCAGACAGGGGGTCCAGCTGATGTGGGGTGTATCGAGACGCTCCGGATATGTTTTGCACTGGACCCTGGTGACTGGCAACACGGCAATGCCCAGACCAGTTTTCCCCTTCTAATGATTTTGTTTGGCCTTGATGTCTAAAATAGGTATAAATTCAATCTCTTTTCCACAATCCGATTTCATAAATACTGTTCTATTCGGACTACACCGATTCGCGGGCAACCCGATATGCGTTCAGTGACTTTACGTTTTTCGAACAGAAGAAGACGGCACGTTGTGGAGAGGTCATATGCAACTATGCGTTAACCCTGGGTCATTTGAGATCCAATATAGTGGAATCTTCGCCGACGCATTTCCGAGCCTGTTTGAAGGAGAGGATTTTCAAAATGTCGGTCGCGTTTTCGTGTGAACTCTAGTGAGACTTGATTTGATGACGTTGACGATGAGTTGCAGTGGATTATTTCAGCGCGAAAGAGGAAGCCGTCTAATTGTCTTCCTTCTAATCTCAAAATTTAAAAAATCGCGTCTTATTTTCGCAATTTCATATCTACCCGGTTACATTCTATCCAATGGGTGCTGATGTCAATTTTACTGGTAACTACACTTATGTCAAAAGATATATTTGAAATTGATGTTCAATTTTCTCTCGTACAAAACAAGGATTACCTAAATCAGTCACTACAGCCATCGGAATGAAAACAATTGCATCTTATATGACCCAATTGTCACAGAAACACACATTCACAGAGGAAAAACAGGGGTCGTGTCATCAGTCGCTTGAGAAATGAGCCGCAATAGACGTTATTCACGCAGCGGCCATTTTGAAATCGAAAACGAGACTAAGTCCGCAAATTTAATGGCGTCCAGCGTCTATGGCGAAACCGAAGGCTTCATCATCACATAGACACTGCTGTGTTCCTTATTGCGAGAACGATGATCGATATGACGAGAAATCCAGACTGTCCTTTTTTCAAATTCCCCACAGACAAGAAGCAGAAGAAACTATGGATCTGGAAGATTCGGCGTGATCCTGGCAAAAAATTCAAGGCAACAAGAGCTTAGATTTAGGTCTTGTAAAAGCAAAAAAAAGTTAAATCATCTAACCAGAACATTCAAGATCCTCATAAAAACACCATATTTGTCATATCTTTTCATCAACTCAACTACACTTCTTACGAAATAAAGTCATTTCTACAACTTGAGATACGAATAAAAGCGACAAGGCTTCAGATATTGCCTCACGAGGAGCGCACATGTTTGTGATGTAAAACGTGACCTTCATTACAGTATTACACTACGAGTGATCTTATCCGATACCAGTTGATGTTTTACCCCTCTGCTAAGATTATAATACAACTCATTCGAGGTTTACATGAAACATTTAGTTATCTCGATCGTCTGCTGGCGTAGTGGCTACGGTTCGATCGTGTTCGTCTGCTTGGTTCGTAGTGTTGATCATTATGAATGGTGTTTCTTGAAATAAGGTCAGTAAGCCTATATGTTAATTTATAACGCTAATATAACCATGGGCTGTCTTAATTTATCAAAGCTGTATGTTGATTGCGTCAATAGGTCGGGAAATACATTTTACAAATCCAAGCTTCGCGCACTTCTATTTATAGCTGACGCGCGGACCTCAACGGCACCAGGATAGATTATAAATACATTGTTGTCCTCGAACCTGCCTGCTGTTGACATCGTGTACAATGCTAGTATTGTCTGATGCTATGAAATACGTTCACCAGTAAAAGGTCCAACACAAATATTCCTAAGGTTGTATTATAATCTTAGCAGAGGGGTAAAACATCAACTGGTATCGGATAAGATCACTCGTAGTGTAATACTGTAATGAAGGTCACGTTTTACATCACAAACATGTGCGCTCCTCGTGAGGCACTATCTGAAGCCTTGTCGCTTTTATTCGTATCTCAAGTTGTAGAAATGACTTTATTTCGTAAGAAGTGTAGTTGAGTTGATGAAAAGATATGACAAATATGGTGTTTTTATGAGGATCTTGAATGTTCTGGTTAGATGATTTAACTTTTTTTTGGCTTTTACAAGACCTAAATTTAAGCTCTTGTTACCTTGAATTTTTTGCCAGGATCACGCAGAATCTTCCAGATCCATAGTTTCTTCTGCTTCTTGTCTGTGGGGAATGTGAAAAGGACAGTCTGGCGTTCTCGTCATGTCGATCATTGTTCTCGCAATAAGGAACCCAGCAGTGTCTATGTGATGATGAAGCCTTCGGTTTCGCCATAGACGCTGGCCGCAATTAAATTTACCCACCCTGTCTCGTTTTCGATTTCAAAATGGCCGCTGCGTGAATAACGTCTATAGCCGAGCCTCAGTTCTGGTAACTGAAAAATATAGCTGTGACTCCTTTTAATATGGCAATGAGGGAAGCGAGCTCCGCTCCATTTGGGTGATACAAGCGCCATAGCGTGGACAGCCTCCGTCCAGGCTGTCCGTGCCATGTCCAAATGGAGAGGCGGAAAGGCGCCCTGGGAAAAGGGGGGGGGGGGGGAAAGGGGGGGGGGCGGGATGCAAGCAACGACCAGGTCAGAGGGAGAGAGCAGAACGGCCAGCGAGCACTGGACTGCGCGCCTGAGTGCAAACAGAGCCGAGGATGCTCGTTGGCCAGGGTTTGGGGACATGTGCAGGGGGGGGGGGGGGGGGGCAGATGGACCCCAGAACGTTGCTGTAGGGCATCCCAAGCAACCACAGTGTCAGAGGGGGAGGCAGAGCGCCTCTTGCCTGCAAGGCAACCCACAGGCCGAGGCTCCAGTTGTGTTTAACCAAAGACGCAGCAGCCCGAGGCCCTTTAGCGCGGCAAGCGAGATGCCGCGCCCACTGAACTGCGTGCCTGATAGCAAAACGTCGGGGGGGAGACAGATCTACCCCCCCCCCCAAACATGCAAAAAGACGGGGGGAGACGGATCTACCACCCGAAAACATGACCTAATGTCGCGTGTTGCGCGACGAAAAGTGA
>JAWQFJ010006153.1:57500-60344 GCA_034096865.1 Theodoxus fluviatilis | reverse complement strand
TCTGTGGAGTGAGTGAGTGAGTGAGTGAGTGAGTGAGTGAGTGAGTGAGTGAGTGAGTGAGTGAGTGAGTGAGTGAGTGAGTGAGTGGGTGGGTGGGTGGGTGGGTGGGTGGGTGGGTGGGTGGGTGGGTGGGTGGGTGGGTGGGTGGGTGGGTGGGTGGGTGGGTGAGTGAGTGAGTGAGTGAGTGAGTGAGTGGGTGAGTGAGTGGGCGAGTGATCGAGTGGGCGAGTGAGTGAATAGGCGAGTGAGTGAGTGAATAGGCGAGTGATAGCATGTGCGCTTTCACTTGTATGTGCGTACTTGAGTGCGTGCGTGTGTGTCCTGTTGAGAGGAAGTGATAAAGACATAGCGCTTACGGAAACGCACGTAGATTTCACACTGGTAGATGGTTACAGACAAACTGCACGCCTATTCGTTTGAAACTGGTCATGTTTTCATCACTGAGTCTGTTTAATCTGGAAGCACGTGCAAATTATTTTCACACTGGTGGATGGCTCCTGGAAAATTGACATACGCCACACTTTATTTACTTGAAACTTTTCTCATCACAAGAACAATTTAATGTGGAAACAAAGACTATGCGTGGTTATTGCTCGTACGCAGAATTCCCCGTACTTAGCCTTTCGAGAGTTGCCTCGGTGGCTGCTAGTGATTCTCTTCTTCAACCTCGACGAGGTTCACATAGCAAGCTGTCTTGAAAGTGCTCCCTTAGTCAAGCTTGTTGCTCCCAAGAAAACACGAAAGCGCGCTCTATGATCACAAAAATTGTGCTTGCAGAAAGACTTGGTGCCTTTGATCTGTTGAGTAGCAAAACATTTTTCAGTTTTATGAGACTTGTGGCGATCCTCAAATTTATGGCTGTGCGATGGAGGAATTGTTTTTTAATCTCTTCCATTTTAACCGTAGCCATTTCAGCAGCCAGCCGCGTGTTGAGAACTTTGAAAAGCTACTATTACGTAATTCTTGCTTATATATAAACTTGTTTGTTCTCCAACCAGAAGTGGTCTGCAAGTTTGTGGACATGTGCATGCACGCGTACGTGAGTGCGCGTGTGTGTGTGTACGTGTGTGTGCGCGCGCGCGCTCGTGCGTGATCATGTGTTTGTTTGTGTGCGTGTGTGTGTGCGCGTGCGTACGTGTGCGCGTGCGTACGTGTGCGCGCGCGCGTGCGTGATAATGTGTTTGTGTGTGTGTGTGTGTGTGTGTGTAATTGTGTGTCTATGTGGTTTGCGTGTGCGTGCGTGCGTGTGCGCGCACGCGCAAGAGTGTGTGTATGTGTGTATTTGTTTGTGTGTGTGTGTGTGTGTGTGTGTGTGTTTTCGCGTGTGTCCACGTGTGTGTATTTATTTGTGTGCTTACGTCTGTGTGTGTGTATGTGTGTGTGTTTTTGCGCGTGTGTCTGTTTTCGTGTGTGTGTGTGTGTATTTGTGTGCGTACGTCTGTGTATGTATGTGTGTGTATGTGTGTGTGTTTGAGAGAGAGAGTGTGAGAGAGAGAGTGAGAGAGAGAGAGAGAGAGAGAGAGAGAGAGAGAGAGATTCATTCGACAGTTAAATACATGTATAATTAGACAGGAAGGTAGATAGACAAGGTCATGGTATTGATATATTTTCGACTTATCATCCTTACTGATTCACACCGCCTCACACTCTCCATGACAAGGGAAAGAAGGAGAACACACATCGTCCTTTCTGATTCACACCGCCTCACACTCTCCATGACAAGGGAAAGAAGGAGAACACACATCGTCCTTACTGATTCACACCGCCTCACACTCTCCATGACAAGGGAAAGAAGGAGAACACACATCGTCCTTTCTGATTCACACCGCCTCACACTCTCCATGACAAGGGAAAGAAGGAGAACACACATCGTCCTTACTGATTCACACCGCCTCACACTCTCCATGACAAGGGAAAGAAGGAGAACACACATCGTCCTTTCTGATTCACACCGCCTCACACTCTCCATGACAAGGGAAAGAAGGAGAACACAAATCGTCCTTACTGATTCACACCGCCTCACACTCTCCATGACAAGGGAAAGAAGGAGAACACACATCGTCCTTACTGATTCACACCGCCTCACACTCTCCATGACAAGGGAAAGAAGGAGAACACACATCGTCCTTACTGATTCACACCGCCTCACACTCTCCATGACAAGGGAAAGAAGGAGAACACACATCGTCCTTTCTGATGAGCCTGGCGTGTCGGACAAATCAGTCGGATAGACACTGAAACAGTTACGACATTTCTTTTTCTCTCGCGACGATCACATTGCAAAATCAGCATATCAAAAACTGACGTGCACTGGGGATATTCTTCCAACAATAACGGTATCCTAATCAGACAAAGCTATACAGTTGATAACGATGTAACGGTTTTTTGTCATCAAATTCGATTACGAATAGGCTAGTATTGGAAAAAGTTTCAAATACAACTTTCATCATGTTGCGCTGTCGAAACTTAACCTTCACCAACTTGTCGGTGCTTTTATGAGCAAGATGTGTAATGGTTTAGTATCCCAGGAGAGCAACTTCTAGTTTAATGTAAAAGTAAGCCTGGCCCAGGACATCGCCATGCATGTGTATGCACGAGCGTGCGTGTTTCTTTTGTTTGTGATAATTGGATGCTGCAAATTAGAAATAGTTCAGTAGTGGGTGGTTTTGCGTTCCAAATTTTTCTCCATTTTGTTGAGAGAAAAACAGCGTGTAAAGGGACATATTAAGACTCTTTGTTCATGATTACTGGACGTGTTGGCAATTGTGTAAGGAGATCACGTACCGTGGTTCAGTTCCCATTTGGGAGGACAACTGCTTTTTCCTGTTTTTGTTCTACAAAAAC
>JAWQFJ010006153.1:0-52500 GCA_034096865.1 Theodoxus fluviatilis | reverse complement strand
TTGGCTCGGTAATTGTCTAGGGTAACTTGTATTATCTACTTGCCACCTTCCATTCCTCACTCAGACAACGATGACATACGTCCACAAATGAGGGATGGGATACCAAAATCAAACTTCAAAATACTTTTAATCATGGATAAACAAACTGGTCATGAATGAAAGTTTCATCACAATATTCAATAAATCAAGGAGATACTGAAACGCATTGCTAAGTAAAATAAACCGTTCCCCAAAATAAACGTTACTTAAAATAAAACGGCCTGCCAAGCCAGATCAAACCAGTACTTATCTGAGACTTGTGGTGTTCAGCCAATCCGCAGCGAGCGCGCTCTCACGCTCGCACGATGAATGAAATACCACACACTGGAGGGAGAAATGGGGCTAGGGATATCCGCTTACGAATGCACTTCACAACACACGACGAAACATGAGATTGCCTCGCAGAGAGAGGAGGCAGTCGTTATTCTCGTTTCTCGTAGAGGAGGCTGATGTCTTGACTTGAACTTGATCTCGAGAAGGTGTAGAAACTCAGGCGTCGATACGTGGATAGACGGCAGGACAGGCAGCAGACGACAAGCCTCTCAGTGGACGTGCAGGCGGCAGGGCAGTCGAGGTGGTATGGACGACGAGGCGAGACGATGTAGACGGTCGCAGCTTTCACGCAGGCGTCTTCTCGGGCGTTGGAGAATCTCTAGAGTCAATTCCTCCATACAGGGAGGACAGGGCGCAGTTCACTTAGGAAAGGGAACTTTTCAGAGACGAGAACTTGAGATACCTTAAGCGTTGTCTCTCTCGAGTCAGGAGCGAGGGCAATACTCCATCCAGCACCCTGTCTACACATAGACACTTGAAGTAGGTTACTGGGCATTGTCCTTCAGCAGACGAAACTTCATCGGTTTTCACAGCTAGTTCACCACGTGAACTCTCAGACAGGGCACCGACCTCACATAGGCTGTCTCTGTGAAAATTCTGCAACGGGCACCCCGTATAATTCCATAACACGGGTTTTTATACGACAGCAAAAGTCTATTTGCTGTCCTCGTCCAATCGTTGGAAGGTGTCTTGAGTCACGATATTACACTAAACGACCAATCAACTGTTCACACAGCCAGTCATCTTTCCATTGATCAATAACTGAGCTGTCTCATTAGTCCGTCCTCTAAAGAGTCCACTGCAGATTGGTCAATGGCAGAATGTGAACCGAGATGAATTCAATATCATCCCAAACGTTCTACTAAGTTCGTTTCTCCATTAGAAGGAAAACAAGGTTCACCATTCATTTTTCCTTCCAAAACTCCACACACCACACAAATCTCGTTATTAGCACTGGCTTGGCAGAAATATCAAACCTACATAACAGCTTGGCAGGCATTTCCCAACCCACTGCATAATACACAACAGCCAACATCAAAAAGGGAAATATGCGTTCGTAACACCCCTGATGAAACCTGCACTGTAACCTGACAACAAACAATGACAGACAGAGAGGACCCTCGCAGTCAGAAACCATCACCTTATCCACTCCATATGGTGTTTTTCAAGCCGAGGCTGGCTCATGGCTGCTTCAAGGGTTAATCGCTTTACAGTTTGTTGCCACCGCCATCTCAGGTATGTGGTTGTTCTCCGGGGTAGGGAGAGACAGTGACAGTTTAAGTAGGGTGACCCGGGTAAATTCCACCCCAACTTTACAAATATGCTGCCCAACACAAACTAATAGCACAGCATAAAGTGTGTGTGTGTGTGTGTATGTGTGAGTGTGTGTGTGTGTGTATGTGTGTGAGTGTGTGTGTGTGTGAGTGTGTGTGAGTGTGTGAGTGTGTGTGTGTATGTCTGTGTGTGTGCATAATATAAGAATCTTAATACACAAAACTTTCTGTGAAATGTCGACATGTCGAGAACAACAAGGGGTTTGAATATGAATCTTTCAACTTGAAAATGGGGGAATTTCCACCACCCCCACACCATCACTATTACAAATCTTTCAAATAAAACGCCTACGAAGACAACTTCATGTAAGCCTATTATTTAGCACATAATACACCAGACATCGTTGACAAATGTGTGTGTGTGTGTATGTGTGTTTGTGTGTGTATGTATGTGTGTGTGTATGTATGTGTGTGTACGTGTGTGTGTGTGTGTATAATGGGAAGTGTATTTTTATCGTGATCGTCGTCTTCTTCCTCATCAATTCTAGGCCTACGTTTTGGTTGATGCCAGTGTAAAACAGTAATTGCCTGATGACAAAAAGTTACTATTATAGCAAAATAGCAGTGTCTTTCCCATCATATATGAACTAAATCTAACAATGAACCTCTGTAGGCAAGCGTTGATCCTCAGGACTACAGGAAAACTTACCCACCCCCACCCCCACCGCCACCCCCACCCGCAAGGAAATGAACAGACACATGAAAGAAAGGCCTTAAATACAAGATATAGGAAGCTGTAATGAAGGGAGACAAAGGAGTCATTACTTCGTGCTTTTTTCAGAATGAAAATGCAGTCATGTGGCAAGTTTGTGTCGTCAAAAAGTGCGAATAGTGTACTTACTTGATAAATGTTTCAGGATTAACATTTCACTAGCACGGAAAGCTGTCATTTATTGCACAACATTGGATAAAGAATGGAACAGGAAGTGAGGGCAGTGTTGCTCTTCCTTTTCGAAGAAAACGAAGCAGACTAAAGCACATTTTACAGGTTGTGTCCTTTTGACTGTAGGGTGGGGGGATGGAGGGGGGACGGGGGGAGGGATTGAAGGGGAGAAGATGGGGTAGGGGTTGGGTGCCGTGGAGGTGGTGGGGGGGGGGGGGGTGAGGCGGGGTGGGGATGGGGCGGTGAGGCGGGGTGGGGAAGGGGGTGTGTGTGAATGGGGGGATGGAGGGGTGGGGGGGTGAGTGGGGGTGCGGAGGGGATTGCACCCTAGGTGGAGTTGTCCCGGGTCACCCTGCCTTGCCCGGGGATGCTGAGACACCCCCACCCACCCCACCCCCACGGACAGTCAGTCGAACTGACAGACAGGTGGGGGACGTACGTACACGCTGGTCAAATGAGATGTGGCCCTGCAAACTGTGATCATGCACTCACGGCTTCACACGAACAAACACTGGTAATTGATTTCACTGCATCGTGCTTGTGTATTCACGTCGGGGCAGGGGCCTCTGCTTTTCAGAACCCGTAGCGTTCTTGGTTCATGTGCCCCAAGTGAGGGAGAGACTGTCACTCGAGAGTAGGACTTTGCAGCCACAGTGGCGCTGCTCATTAAGCCAACTGCAGGATACAGCCCGTTGTACTCTGAGACAGATGGCTGCCAACTGTTCAACTTAGCAACCGTGGACTCCAGTTGTCGCGTAGTGGGTGACAGGAACAAATCATAGACAGTTGATTTCTTACTCGTGTCCATTCTATGCGCTATTCTCTAGCACTGATGGCGAAATCGGAAGACTGGAAATATTTGAGGGCAAATTGTTGGCAGATGTGGAGAAGGAATTGGGGGGGAGGGGGGGGGGGTCGTGGTGTGAGTGGCGGGGATGAGGAAATGGAGAGGAGAGAGAAAATGGAGGAAGGGAGGGAGCGAAGACTGCCATTACGTGCAGCAATGGTGGGACAGCAAGGACGAGAGAGGCGGCACCGGATGTGAGGAAGACGTGTAGAAAGAAGAGTTGGCGGCTGTCTATGCTCAATTGCTGATGCTGGCTGTTCTCCAATGCTTGTCCCGTGACTATCCTTCCTTGCTCGCTCGGCCGCTTCCTTCTCGTCTGACCAGAAAAACGCCACGCATGCGCACGGCCTTCCTCCTTTCTCTGCGTGACTTTGGACATGTCTGCGTCTGATGTGAGAACGCTTCCGTCATCTGGATGGATGGAAATGGGCACCCAGTGCTGTCACCGCACTTCGTCCACAATTTTGCATGCTGTCTTCTTTCATCCACTTCCTTGACGATAAATGTGTGTGTGTGTGTGTGTGTGTATGTGTGTGCGTGCGTGCGTGTGTATGTGTTTGTATGCGTGTGTATGTGTGTGTGTATGTGTGTGTGTGCAGGTATGTGTGTGTGTGCGCGCGAGCGTGTGTGTGTGTGTGCGTACGCGCGCGCGTGTATGTGTGTGTTGTGTGCGTGTTCGTATGTGCATGTGTGTGTGCGTAAGTGTGTGTGTGCATGTGTGTGTGTGTGTGTGTGTGTGTGTGTGTGTGTGTGTGTGTGCGTGCGTGTGAATTTGTGTCTGTATCTTTATTTCTCTCTCTCTCTCTATATATATATATATATATATCTGTATCTCTCTCTCTCTCTCTCTCTCTCTCTCTCTCTCTCTCTCTCTCTCTCTCTCTCTCTCTCTCTCTCTCTCTCTCTCCTCTGCGCTCTGACGCCGCCGAGGCAGGACGTACTGCGCTGAAGCTCCGCGGCTGAGTTGTTTTCCTTCGGAGGCCACACTTGGTGTCCATGTGTAGGCCTATACTGCTGTGTGCACACTACTTCCAGTGAGGAACAACAGCTTGTGAGTAACATGCAATAATCGGTTGTCTTTGAAATACTTTGCATATACTCGTGATGCTTTTCCCCTCGAACGTTTGCGTCGAACTGTCTTGTGCCCACGACCTGTGACGCTGCCCTACGTACCACCGCTGAGGAGACAGGACGCACTTCACTGGTGCTCCGTGACCGTGTTGCGTTCGTGAATAGCAAAACTACGAGAGTGCGGATTTCGTCAGTTTTGTGTTCAAGGATTTACCACTGAAAACATTATGACGTGAGTACCTCAATACAGCTATTCCTTTTGTGTCAGGATTATCAGAATCTGAGTTTTCGTGAGAAACCTAACGCGAAAGTGGTTATACCGAAGACAACTTGAATTTTGCCCCCTACGCGATACCGTGCATCGTGCACAAGAACAAGTGATATCAACGTGTTGTCTACCAGCAGCATTATGAACTTAAAAAGCAGCACAGGTAACGCGTTTGGCACTACTCGCAAAGTTGTCTTCTCGTTCTGAGTGCTTGCATGAACAGTGTGCCTGCTTTAGGGAAGTGTGGTACCGCCCACCGCGCCGAAATGTGAGATATCAGTGGTAAATCAAGTTTGATAATGCAAAAGAAGCATTGTGGTTGTCGCCACTGAGACTAGAGCCATTGCAGATTTTGCATTGTTTGCTCCTTGCTTGTTTCTTTGCATTGTGCCTGGCCAGCGTCGAACTGCGTCATCGCTGTCGACTCTGCTGTGACGCTAACGCTTCGCAATATGTTCATGAAATTGCTTCCTTTGGCCGAATAGGACTCTCTACTGAAAATAACGTCATGTGAATTTTTTTAGTAATATCTGCGAACAGTTGGGCACAATTTTGCCTTTGTTTATTTCGCCTTATTCTCAGGGCGACTGTTGGTGTGAGCTCTCTTTACTAGCAAAACATGGGAATCACGCTCGAGGCGTACCGACAGCGCATAGGAACTCATTATGCACGTGCCGGGAGCCCCGAAAGAAGGACTGACTCGTATTCTGCACGAAATGCACCTTCACCTTGGGAAACAGTGGACTTAATAACTCATGAACCAGGGCATGATTTGTCTTCCAAAGGATTCCGGGTCACGCCACCCTTGGCACGTGCTGGCTTATTGCTGCTCGTGCTTCACGTGTCCTTGCTGAGTATGTGTGTGTTTAAACCACCTTCACCACCAGTCGGGCTGCACAACCTGTCCAGTCTGATACTCCAAGGAGGTGACGTGGAGCCCAACCCCGGGCCAAACATGTCTGACTCTCAGCCACTTCATATGGGTCCACAGAACAATGCTTTTTGCCCTGACGGGAGAGAAGTCTGGGAGAAGAATCGGGACTTTTTCCAAGTAGGACAGCATTATGATCCAGTGATTACTGAAGCAGCACCTCCGTCATCTCGCCGTCCACAGGTGCCACCTAACTACTTTCAAGCCATGGAAGTGGAGCTACGTAGATTGGGTGCACAACAGGAGATGATGCGAATGGCTATGAAGGATAACGAGGAACGGTGCAGACAACATTGTGCTCATTTATCCCAGTGGAACGCAGCACTGCAAACTCAAGTGGATGGATTGAATCTCCACTTGAATAACATACACACAGACCTCCAGAACAAATTGATTGTAGCAGATGGCCAAATCGAAGGTTTAGAAATATATTCTAAACGCAACTGTCTCAGGGTCTTCGGGTTGCAGGAAGAACATCGCGAGTCTTATTGGATCTGCCTCCAGGCTGTGCTGAAGGTTTTCCACATAGCGCTCCCTGACGCCTCATGGTCCGAGAGGGATATTGTCCGAGTGCAGAGGCTGGGATCGCGAAGTGAGGATGAATGGCACGACAATCCACGTCCAGTTCTGGTGGAAATGACAAGATGGACGGATAAATTGCGACTCCTCAGACTCGGACGCAATCCTCTCAGGAGAAGAGGTATTCTCATTTCGGGTGATCTCACGAAGAGGCAGAGCACCACGTTGCAACAGCTCCGTAGACAAGGCCACCAGGCATACTTTCGCAACAACACGCTTTGCTTCCGAAATGAACCTCCAGGCCATAGGACACTGCAATACCAGGTGAAATCGACTTATGAAGCGCAAGTCCACAGACCTGAGGACAGAAGAGTTGAGCAGCGCGTGAGGGCGTCTAGGTCTCGCACAATGACTAGACATGCCAAGGACACTACTGCTGCTCATCATCTCCGCCAGCCACAGCTCCAGTCGCCAAGAAGTAGCCCTCAGACAAATCGCCAATATCGCCGAGACACTACAAAATGGGAGGAAAGTCGACGGAGGAAGCGGAACAACGTCTCGAACGGAGCGACTCCGTCTGCAGGTCTTCCTGTCACCGATAATCACAGCGCCTTCCTCACGCAAGGGCATCCCCCCGCAGCATCAATCGGCGACACCATGAGTGCCCCTGAGAATCTGCAGTCCATCCCGCGACAACAAAACTACAAAAAGACATTAGAAAATAACAAACGCTCGACACCTAGGTATGTTGTTGTTGATGAATGTACATGCACTTCTGATGGTGACGTTTCGGAAAGTGAGGATCTTGGGTCACGTGCACCCGTTCCTCCCTTGGAATCTGAGGCACCAGCTTCAGCGCCACCAACAATCGACCGTCAGTCCCCTGAGAAGTCTCCATGGCCAGTGATACCTCCTAACATGTCACCGGCCAAGATACCAAAGAAGCAAACTACTTTGTCTAAGTGGTTGGTCTCGAGCAGCAACTCTGTGGGAGTCGGGGAGAACTCAAATGCTGCTGCTGTGAATGGTCATCTCCAAAACCCCGGGGATAGTACGGATGGCACTGATGGCTCCAAAAGCAACCCTATCTCGAACTGTGTGGGTGAAAAAGCCCGAACTACTCCTGTGACCAACAGCTCCAGCCATTCGGTGTGGGAAGGACGCCTGCGCCACACAGGAGAGTCAGCGCCACGAGGAGCCACCGAAATCCCCAGTGAATGACTTGTAGGCCGACGCCCGATAGATGAAGATGCCCTTTTGAACCCTGTAAGCCATCTCGGTGAACTTGGCAGTCTAAGGATGCTCTCTTGGAATGTAGAAGGTCTCGCATCTAAGCTAGGTGAACCAGGGTTCTCTGAATACCTCGCATCCTTCGATATTTGTTGTTTATTGGAGACTTTCACCCCTACAGACTTCGACTTTACCAGTCATTTTGATCAATACACTGTATTTCATGCTGCGGCCAAGAAACTTTCAAAGCAAGGTCGCAGATCAGGAGGGGTGGTTGTGTTGATCAAGAGGTCCATATCCCAGGCTGTATCTACTGTGAACATTAACGTGGACAATCTTTTGGCTTTCAGAGTAGCAAACGTTGCGGATGTTGACATTATAATTATATGTGTGTATGTCCCGCCAGTCGATTCCCCGTATTATAGGGGAAATCATATTACTTGCAATATAACTGGTCTAGAAGATGCCATTCTTCAGTGCCAAGAAGCTTTTCCCAGATCACCACTAATAATTTGCGGTGATCTTAATGCAAGGGTCGGAGAGTGGGACGTACGGACTATTAGCATGGACCAGGATGACGACGAGGAACCGTGGGAAGGGTTAGGGTGCGCACGTCCATACCTTAAGCAGTCTAGAAGGTCCCTGGATAGAGCCACAAACACTTTTGGCGACATTTTGAAAAGTTTATGCCTCATTCATCGCTTGATCATCCTGAATGGATGCACGCATGGGGACAGTGAGGGACGATGCACATACGTGTCTCCCCATGGGGACAGCGTCGTCGATTACTGTATGGTAGATGCTGACTCCTCATACTTACCTGTCGACCTCATTGTCTCTGATAGAGTAGAGAGTCATCACATGCCTCTAGAGATCGCCATTGGTCCAATTAAGGATGATCATGATATCTTGGGCAAAAAAATGTATGTCAACAAAATACGATGGGACCCAACAAGAGCGGATGAGTGTAGAGGAATGACAGAAAAACCGGAGTTTAGGAAGCGCCTAAATGAAGCTTCTGCAAGGATAGACACTTCTGTAGATTCCGCCCTCCAGCTATTTTATGAGACAATTTTTACTTGTACCCAATGTATGCAAAAAAGCGTTCTTGCCAATCCATCGATGTCAGGACGCCGACCTGTTTGGTTTGACAGCGAATGTCGTGCGGCTAAACGCGAAGCTAGAAATTCGCTTAAACACTATAGGAGAAGCAAATCTCTGGTGGATAAAGAGACATACCTATCTTACCGACGGGCATACAAAACGATTATCCGTATAAAGAAAAAAAATCACTTTTATTCTGTCAGCTCTAAGCTTACTAATTGCAGAGATCCACATACCTTTTGGTCCATAGTGAGAGACGCCACGAGCAAATGTTCTAACAATGTAGATATTGAAATACTCACATGGAAGGAACATTTTGAAAAATTATACTTACGTTTCTCCAATCCAAATCCGAGGCCCGAATGCGACTTTAGGAGTGTCTCAAATGCTGAATCGGTTGACACTAATTTTACACTAGATGACTCCATTTCAATAGATGAAGTGAAGGCGGCTCTTCACAGGATTAAACCAGGGAGATCTCCAGGCCTGGATAGAATTCCTGGCGAGTGCTACAAAATAGCCTCTGACAGAATAGCACCATTTCTTACTAGTTTTTCAACGCCCTTTTCGATTCTCACTACTTTCCCAACGATTGGTCCCGATCTGTTATAGTACCTGTATACAAAAAAGGTGATAGACTGGATCCCAACATCTATCTTGACGCGACGATTGCAGTGTTGGGTGGAGGAAGAGGACGCCATTTGTACAGAGCAAGCTGGTTTCCGAACCCAGCACTCAACAATTGATCACATTTTTACCTTGTATTGTATGATTCTTAAACACGTGTATGGTGATGGTCGGGGAAAGTTTTATGTGGCTTTTGTCGACTATGAGAAAGCGTTCGACTCAGTTGATAGAGAGCAACTTTGGAAGATCCTTGCAACCTCTGGTCTTTCTAGCAAATTTTTAAAAATGTTGATAGCCATGTATACTAATGTCGAAGCTTGTGTGAGATGGAACAATATCACGTCAGATTTCTTCAAATGCCCTTCTGGCGTGAAACGGGGCAATAGAGAGCCCGACAATTTTCTCCCTATATATTAACGTCGTAGCTTTTCATGTACAGAAGACGGGGAAACATGGAGTTCAACTATTACCTGGCATGCCCGAATTTTTCTCTCTGCTGTTTGCAGACGATATTGCACTGCTCTCTACGACTGCAGCAGGCCTACAAAATCAACTGAACAACCTTGTCCAGGTCTCTCATTATTTGGGTCTAAAGGTTAACCCAGATAAAACCAAGGTGATGGTCTTTCGGAAAGGGGGCCATTTAGCAAAGGGGGAACGATGGTCCTTGGGAGACAGAAAATTGAAGATAGTGAATAATTATAAATATGTAGGTTACACTTTTTCTACCAGGCTGTCCTCAAAGTGCCCATCTGACTGACCTAGCTACCAAGGGGAAACAGAGAGTTGTTCAGATACTGAAGACCATGTGGCGTCTACACAACCTGAATACAACTGTATTCTTTAAAATGTTTGATTCTCAGGTGCAGTCTCTATTGCTCTATGGTTCAGAAGTATGGGGTATGAGTAACACTGATATTGTTGAGAAAGCTCATAGTTTTGCATGTAAAAAAATCCTAAGTCTTGACAGCCGAACTCCTAACCGCATAGTGTACGGCGATCTAGGTCGTCATCCACTGCCCATCTCAGGGTGCACAAGGGCTGTGAAATATTGGCTTAAAGTATGTAAAATGCCGAACAGCAGACTGCCAAAGCAAGCATACTTTTCGCTTCTTAAGTCGTATGTACCCGGTACTAGAAACTGGGCAACTAACATAGAAAACTGCCTGTCTAAGTTTGGGTTTGCCAATGTGTGGTCTACTGGTGGTGTAAGTAATGAAAAAGGTTTCCTCATAGCATTTAAATTAAGGCTTAGGGATTGCAACATCCAATAATGGCAAACTAACAACGCAACCAGTGAGAGATATCGTTGGTACTCTTCCTTCAAATTCACCTTTGGACAGGAAGAATACATTAATAGCATTACGATTAAGAAATTCCGAGATTCGTTTGTAAGGTTCAGGTATGGTATTAACGATCTGAAGAATAATAGACATCGTTATGATGGGATGAGGGAGGACAAGAAGTGCCCCTTTTGCATCGATAATGAAAATGAAGACCAAATACTGTTAACATGTACTTTTTACTCAGACCTCAGAAAAAATTACCTTGGGCAATATCTGCACACAGGAACATTCTGTACAGGTGCACAGCTACTCAAAATATCGTGTGAGAGACAAACTAGAGATGTGGCTATGTATGTCCATTATGCTTTGAAACTCCGGGAAGAAAAACTTTCAGTTGACACATAATGATAATCCTGCGTTTAACTGTCCATCACATACATTTTGTGTTTGTGATCTCATTATTGTAAAGGGCGGTCGGCCTAAAACAATAAAAGTCAAAGTCAAAGTCTCTCTCTCTCTCTCTCTCTCTCTCTCTCTCTCTCTCTCTCTCTCTCTCTCCCCACTTTCCTTTTCTTCCTTCTACTTAAGCTGAAAAGGAGTTCATATCTTGCTCCTGCACCCCACAGGTGCACATGATATGACAAAACCGCCGCAAAATCTAGGGCTGTGAAAGCGTGTAGTCCTTTCAGAAACCTCCTCATCCCTTATTCTCAGTCGAGAATAGTTCTGGTTTCGAAAGTAAGTCATACAAATGTGCAACTCCACTGCCAAAAAGAGCGCACTTTTCTCCGCTAATGCTGCTGGTGGGGAAGCCGTTCCCCTAGAGATGAAGTCCTGTGCCATGGACACATCGCTATGGCAGCCCTGGCGACAAGGGCCTGCATCTTCTTTGAGCACCGCTGAAGAGAGAAAATTACGTGCCAGGGAAGCCAGGAGGGCCTCGACATACATTTTCTTCAAAGTTGCTGGAGTGGCATGGGTGTCTTGAGTGCGTGACCTGCATTGGCTTGAGTGCGTGACCTGCATTGGCTTGAGTGCGTGACCTGCATTGGCTTGAGTGCGTGACCTGCATTGGCTTGAGTGCGGGACCTGCATTGGCTTGAGTGCATGACCTGCATTGGCTTGAGTGCGTGACCTGCATTGGCTTGAGTGCGTGACCTGCATTGGCCTGAGTGCGTGACCTGCATTGGCCTGAGTGCGTGACCTGCATTGGCTTGAGGCCAGTGGGTGCGGCGTTCGATGCTGCGCAAATTCCAGAGCTGCATCCTTTCGGACTATGATTAATTAATTAACTCAGAATGTTCCCCTACCCACCCCCCACCCCCCAAGTAAAAGTGAGTACCTATGAGAAGGAAAAATGTAGAAAAGGAAACGGTGCGTACTTCTGCAGCCTAATTGCGTGCTACCCAAGGATTTGAGATGATGCTGGAGTGACAAACGATGTGGCTCTATGACCAGAGGGTAGAAGTGTGTGATGTAAGCACTCTCACTGGGTAGAAAGTAACGATATAACATCAAGCTCGTTTCTTTTCTTCAGCACCATGTCGGTGTCCATGTTGACACCCAGGGTGCTCCTCCCGGAGTTAGCTTTCTAGCCACATAGTCACACCTAGGAAGGCTGCACGATGTTGAACGTCTTCGGATTGATGGTCAAACACAGGAAGGATTACACTTATGCCTTGCTGTGCTTGTATTTATTTTTTCAGTTGGGCGAGCTTATGTCCATTTGTATGATATCTAAGTGACTTCAGAAGAAAAATGAAAATACATATAATATATGCCACAAGCATTTTAGTAATGTTTTCGTCTCTGCGCTGTGAGCGATCTTTTCGCAATAGCGCAATATATAAGCTGTGATGATGATGATGATGATGATGATGACGACGATGACGATGACGATGACGATGACGATGGCGATGATGATGATGATGATGAGGAGGAGGAGGAGGAGGAGGAGGAGGAGGAGGAGGAGGAGGAGGAGGAGGAGGAGGAGGAGGAGGAGGAGGAGGAAGAAGAGGAGGAGGAGCGTTGTATATTCTTAATAAACACCTCTGATATCCTCTATTCAATATCCGATAAGATAAATCAATAATTTAGCTACATCTCGATGTGCTATGATGCCAACGCACATGCCAAAAGGTCACAGCTACTGTCATGACGACGTCTGCACGGCGAGCTGGCAAGTCGAGTCCACTTCAACTCCGCCGTGGAAGTCGGTGAGGCATCTAATCACAGCAGTAAAAATTGCGCCACTGCTAACGATCGCCGTCTCAGTAAACACGGAATCTCACATCATAACTAACAAGAGAGAACATCTCTCTCATGTGCACTCTTGACATGTTTTTCTTCAGTGGGCATTAGGAGTCATTTTGACTTGTCTTTCCAAATTGTAGACGCGCAGAAGCATTAGCACATGCTCTCGATTTTTAGGGGGTGCAAAATCCATTCCCAGCGCTGCGTTTTTAAAAAAATGGAGGCAGAGGTTTCCGGGAGTGGGTGGATGGGGGGTTGTTGTGGAGTGGGGGTGATATGGAAAGAAGTCACTCTCAAAGGTCTCTTATTAGTGAAGAGTAGGGTACGAGTGATGGCGTCAGGGGGAGTTAGACGTCAATTAAGATAACTCATCCGCCTTCCGGTTCCCCGGCCGTGCGACTGGGCCAGCCAGTCAATTTTGTCGAGTCCGTCATTCGCCTGTCCTCCTTGAGATCCTCTCGCCCCCACCGGTACTGCATGAGAAAGTGACTGTCTGGGGCAAAATTGTCCCGAGCAGCGATTAGTGACTGTGGCCTTTTGTCATGCCACATCTTTTGCGCGGTCGTGTCTTTTCAATCAGATGTGGTGTTTACCAGTATTTGTTGGTGTCGTTTCACTCTTTGCTTTTTTTCCTTCTTCTTTTCTTCACCGCCGCTTATACTCGCACACTTCTCCCTTTAATTATGTGTGTGTGTGTGTGTGTGTGTGTGTGTGTGTGTGTGTGTGTGTGTGTGTGTGTGTGTGTGTGTAGGTGTTTGTGTGTGTGTGTGTGTGTGTGTGTGTGTGTGTGTGTGTGTGTGTATGTGTGTGTTTGTGTGTGTGTGTGTGTATGTGTGTGTAGGTGTTTGTGTGTGTGTGTGTGTGTGTGTGTGTATGTGTGTGTGTGTGTGTTTGTGTGTGTTTGTGTGTGTGTATGTGTGTGTAGGTGTTTGTGTGTGTGTGTGTGTGCGTGTGCGTGTGTGTGTGTGTGTGAGGGATATTCTGCCATTCGTTCTCTCTCTCTCTCTCTCTCTCTCTCTCTCTCTCTCTCACTTTAAAGTGAAGTGGACATGATCCTACTTTAGCCAATGCTTGGCCGTGACACAACAGAGCCACAAAGAAAATTCGAGGCACAAACAGTGCACACTCCTGCAGCTCTTGCCAAAATCTCTCAGTCTCTCCTTGTCTGTCGAGATCAGGGCGACATTAGGAACATCCAGTGCACGTTTCAGGATTGTGTGGTGCTGATGTGCAGTTCTGTCTGTCACGTGTGTCAGCATACTCGCATCTCTTCTTAGTCGTGTTCAAGAGTGTGTGGTGCTGATGTGCAATTCTGTCTGTCACGTGTGTCACGATACCCGCATATCTTCTTAGTGTTCAAGAGTGTGTGGTGCTGATGTGCAATTCTCTGTCACGTGTGTCAGCATACTCGAATTTCTTCTTAGTGTTCAAGAGTGTGTGGTGCTGATGTGCAATTCCGTCTGTCACGTGTGTCACCATACTCGCATTTCTTCTTAGTGTTCAAGAGTGTGTGGTGCTCATGTGTAATTCTGTGTCACGTGTGTCACCATACTCGCATTTCTTCTTAGTGTTCAAGAGTGTGTGGTGCTCATGTGTAATTCTGTGTCACGTGTGTCACGATACCCGCATATCTTCTTAGTGTTCAAGAGTGTGTGGTGCTCATGTGTAATTCTGTGTCACGTGTGTCAGCATACTCGCATTTCTTCTTAGTGTTCAAGAGTGTGTGGTGCTCATGTGTAATTCTGTGTCACGTGTGTCAGCATACTCGCATTTCTTCTTAGTGTTCAAGAGTGTGTGGTGCTGATGTGTAATTCTCTGTCACGTGTGTCAGCATACTCGCATCTCTTCTTAGTGTTCAAGAGTGTGTGGTGCTGATGTGTAATTCTCTGTCACGTGTGTCAGCATACTCGCATCTCTTCTTAGTCTCATGTCACCAACAGCACAGAATATGGCGTCGTTGATAATCTCGTGGCCATTTATGAATTCATCAGGCTAATACCGCTAAAACGGTTTTCAGTAAGAGCCCAGCAATAGTGGACCAAGGCCTGTGTTTTGTTGTGATTTTATACATTTACACAAACTTTTTTTCAAATTACATGTTATGTAAACGTGTTTTTAATCAGTGAAAACTCCAATTTGTCGTAGAAAAATTAGAGTTTGTAACGCTTAACATAACTTTGGTATACACACACCCGGTCACGTACATGTATTCAGTTGCTCCACGTATAAATCTGTGTATTTCCATCTGATGGCCTCTGTCGTAGTTTGCGGCGGGGACGTAATTTATAGTGGGTTGCTAATAATAGCCCCACGTGATATCAGTTTCGTGCATCATATATCAAGGTAGCAAACATGCAGAACGACATGATATTCACAACGTCTCAAACGAATTTCATTTCCAGGCAAACGAGACGAATCAAGAGTAATATGTCTGTCTGATTGGATGGAGGATGCCAGCCGAGTGTGGAATGAAAGAATGACTCGGTTCGAGGGTACCGCAGCCCCTGAGCTATATGATTGTGGGAAGTCAGTACCCCGCCGGGATACACGGTGAATGCGCCACCATGATATATGATGCGCTAAACTGCTTACAGTGAGGCCAGTTATAGCAACCCAATAGACGTTACGTCTCCGCTGCAAACCAGGGTTGGGTAAGACTAGACCCACCCCGTCCTCCAAAGCGGGTGGAAAAGGGCGAAAAACAAAGAAAATCGCAACTCGACTTGCTCTAGTGCTAACAGGTCTGGTGGTTTTGTAGCCTCTGGCCTTACCTTGCCCACAAAAGCTGGTTGGCCTTAAAACTAAATTATTCATTATCGTCGTCGTCATCATCATCATCATCATCACCATCATCATCATCATCATCATCATCATCATCATCATCATCATCATCATCATCATCATCATCAATCAATCATCATCAATCATCATCATCTTCTTCATCTTCTTCTTCATCTTCTTCTGGCCTTTTAATGAAGATATGTCGCTTGAAAAAGTGTTAACGAAATTTGCGTGGTTTTATTTAGGAATAACATTTGGTAGTTTTTCTGCTCGAGATTGTCAGTGCAGTAAACCCTACCCAGCGAAAAGATTTTAACTCTCACATGCTGTTGCCATAAACGTGAGAGCAAAACATTGGCATCGACGTTATGGTTACCCGAGCAGTGTTTGTCATTTGAGAACGACAGTGTTTGGAAAATGATGCACTTGCTTCAGGACGTTTTTCTGTTTGTAATGTTAACCTCACACTAATTCCACTGTGATGGCGAATTTCAAAATATCAGCGGTACACCCACATCAGTCTCCTGTTTCCGATCATACTTGACGCATATAAGCCAATGTGTCTATGTCAACGGGTCGTATTCCTCGAGACGAATCATAAAGTCAGAGGTTCCTGTAATGGGGAAATAGGTTTTTGGAAGTATCTCACCTGAGAGAGAGTTGGTTTTTGCTGGTGCGTTGAGGGTGAGGTTGGTAGTCCAAAAACAGTGTAGGGTTTGGAATGAGTGGACGTTGAGTTCTGCTCCG
This sequence comes from Theodoxus fluviatilis, assembly GCA_034096865.1. Classification (NCBI taxonomy): domain Eukaryota; kingdom Metazoa; phylum Mollusca; class Gastropoda; order Cycloneritida; family Neritidae; genus Theodoxus; species Theodoxus fluviatilis. The sequence goes on along the minus strand of JAWQFJ010006153.1, from coordinate 36,247 downwards.
AGGTGTTGAGCGGTGTTCGCTCTGAGGGTGTGAGTTGTGGTGAGTAGAAATGATTGTGAGTTGGTTGTGAGAAGATAGCAATATAAGAGAGAGCAAGAAGACAGATAAGAGAGATCGGTCCCCACACAGCAGACGAAGAGAAGAGATCGGCCCCCACACAGCAGAGAACAGAACGGGGGGGGAGAGAGAGAGAGAGAGAGAGAGAGAGAGAGAGAGAGAGAGAGAGAGAGAGAGAGAGAGAAACAGACGAAGAGAAGAGATCGGTCCGCCTACTGAGTGAGAGGAGATCAGAGAGCTCGGCCCGCACACACACAGCAGAGACGGCAGAGAGAGAGAGAGAGAGAGAGAGAGAGAGAGAGAGAGAGAGAGAGAGAGAGAGAGAGAGAGAGAGAGAGAGAGAGAGAGAGAGAGAGAGAGAGAGAGAGAGCGGGCAGTGTTGGTGAAGGTTGGTGCGATATTTTTACACGGGTCGATAGCATTATAACTTGTCGAGGGCTCACCTATGTATTTTTAAGTAAGAAGGCTGACCGAAATTTTACTTGTGCTTTTTTTCATTTTTCCCGTTGGGATATGAGTATGTGCAGAGTAGATGTACTGTTTATAAGATTGGGTTATTTAGGTTGTTGTGTTTGAGCCATATACAAATGTAACGTTTTTTTCCTTTTCTACAACTTGTAAGTAACCCGGGACCTGTTTTATTTCGTTTTGTGTGTGTGTGTGTGTGTGTGTGTGTGTGTGTGTAGTGTGCTTATGCGTGTGTGTACGTATGTGTTCGTGGCATGTGTGTGTGATGTGCTTGTTTGGGATCATGCATGTGTGTGTGTGTGTGTGTGCATGTGTATGCGACTGTTTGCGTATGTGTATGTATGTGTGTGTGTGTGCGCGTGCGTTGAGTGCTTATGCGTGTGTGTAGAGTGCGTATGTGTACGTGGCATGTGTGTATGGTGTGCTTGTGTATGTGCATGCATGAATGTGTGTGTGCATGGGTATGCGTGTGTTTGTGTATGCGAGTGTATGTATGTGTGAATATGTAAGTGTGTTTGTGTTTGTGTTTGTGTTTGTGCCGAGTGCGTATGTGTAGGTGGCGTGTTTGTATAAGGTGTGTTTGTGCATGCGTGTTCGAGTGTGTGTGTAAATGTGTGTATTTGTGTGTATGCGATTATATGTGTATATGTGTCCTTGTGTAGTGTGTGTGTTTGTGTGTCTGTGTGTGTGTGTGTGTGTGTGTGTGTGTGTGTGAGAGAGAGAGAGAGAGAGAGAGAGAGAGAGAGAGAGAGAGAGAGAGAGAGCTCATAGGAGCTTCATGAAGAGTCTTGCATACAGTAACTGCAGGTTTTGGCTACCAACATGGTTTCTATCAATAGTAAGCAGCATAAATGATATCGAAAAGGAAAAATTTATCTTGCTTTTGTTTTGGGGAGTGGGATGGGTGGGGTGGGCGAGGGTGGGGTGGGTGGGGTCGGGGTGAATTTGGTTTGAGTCCTGGTCTTGATTGAAATAATTGACCTGAAATCCTCATCCTTCATTTCTTCTGTAACTATCACGACTTTCATTTATCACTTTTCGAAATGAAAAGATAATAGTCAGTCATAGTGCGTCCTCCACGAACTTCGCATTGGTATACTTCGTATCTAAATCAGGGTGCGCGCGCATCACAAGAAAGTGACGAACTAATGCGCATGCGTAGAGGTCACGACAAGAGGTGAACTCGCCAACTATTTGCAAATTTCAATGGCCGACGTGTTGCCGGTTCGCTCACAAAACGCTCTATTTCGGGATACTAGCAACCCATCCAAAGAAAATATAGGCCATGCACAGCATTACTTTATCAAAGGTGTATGTTGAATGCATTAATAGATCGTGAAAGCTCCTACAGTTTCTACATCGAATGCAGGTCAACGCATCCACGCCGAAGCATGTGTTGCCATCGTTTGTGTTGACATGATTTTACGCTCTCGTCATTTTCTTGTGATGCGCGCGCACCCTGATTTAGATACGAAGTATACCAATGCGAAGTTCGTGGAGGACGCACTATGACTGGCTAATGACTGTTTTCCTTTTCATTTTGGAATGCGTGGAATACTCAAAATAAAAGAGACGATGACCAGTTGCGTTTAAATGGAATAAAGCCAGTCTTTAATCTCGTCGTCGTTAGTGTGTCTGTTGTCCTTTTCTCAGTCGTGACTGTACAGCGTTGTCATTTATGACTTTCGGAAGCAAATAACGCTTTTACAAGTAGGCATAGGATCGTTAAGTGCCTGTTTATCCTAAAAAGCATTATACCGCAAATGTTTTCTTTAAACCACCGATAAAAACCGCTGGCGCTGAACCTCCAGGTTTTGGCATTTAAAAAAAGATCGGGTTCGAACCCGCAACCTCTCGAGAAAAGAGGGGGAAAACACACACACACATAAAAACCAAAAAAAACACAACCTCTCGAAAAAAGAGAAAAAAAAAGTTTCAGCGCAGAATCAAACCTGGTCATGCATGACCAAGAGTCGAACGCTCTACCAGCTGAGCCATTAGAGAATTGCTATGACAGAGTGTTTGTAAAGCATGTAAATCCAATTCTAAGCTATCGGCCCAGGAACAATCAACCATATATTTTAAACATGATGGATAGGTTCAGGAAGCTCCTATTATGACATGTTTTGCTTTCCTTTGGCATGTCATAGACGCTGAATTAACACTCACACAGTCACTCAGAGGAGGAAGTGTATTATAGATGTTCAACCCAGACATGTGCATTCGTACTCATTCAGTGATTCACGCACACACCGTGTGTGGTACTGCTACCGAGTACCGTCATTCTACAAGCAACGAGTCAATCCTGTTAACACGATTCATAACTGGTAGGTTTTTAGGCTAGATTCGCTTCGAAAAGTTGCAGAAAATCTGATGGTGGTAACAATCTGACGGTATAACAAGTTTTGACAAGGAAAAAACCAAGCAAGTAATCATTCTGACCGTTGTCAGCCATGTTCACCACGACAACGGCAGGATTCTAACGCATCATGAAGAAGGCTGAAATGGTCGGTGTCGGTGGTTGTTGTGACTCTTGACCGGTACTGTACTCCATGCACCTTAACGGTCCGTGTGATTCGGGTGTAATCTTAAGCTTAACGACGTTTATTGGCAGTATTACACCCGAATCACACATAGACCGCAGGGCGTGCCTTCGGATAACAACTCCTTCTACAGGTCCGCTCAGCCAAAATATGGACGATGTTCCCATATTATATTATGATAGTACATGGTATTGGGGATTGAAAACAACAAAGTTCCCTCTTCGATCGTAACTATTAAACAGTGAAAAATGACTTTTAAAAGTGCGAATTTGTATGATTCAAAACTATACAGGAGTTACTTCCCGTGACACATTTTCGTAGTTTTGGCCAATCAGAAATTAGGTCAGATTTACTGCGGAGATTTCACCATGGCAGCGTGTGCATGGGCCAATTGTAAACAGTGGCTACATCAAGCTTTTTAAACTTGAAAAATTCTATGAGGTAGGCTGTGTAGCATTTTAATAGTTCCTAGTGCTAGACTTGCATGCGTGGCGGCTATTATGCAGTCTAGGTGCAGCAGGTTGGGTTATACATAGTAGGGCTGTCTTTCCAGAAGTAGTCTAACGTACTAGCCTTGAAGTTGTCGACAGTGTTCGCAGATACGGCGTATTCACCCTTCTCAAAAAATCTCCTCGCAAATGACGTCACGTTATACGACGTCAAATGATGACGTCACAGATTTTGCAAAATGGAGTCTGTTGAATTGTTTTCATTGAAACACCAAAATGTAAAAAAGTCACTTTCTTTTCAAACCTCGATTCTGAAAATTTGATAATATTGAATGGGACCTAACTTCCAGTCAGTGTGCAAAATCTCAAGGAAATCCGTCCAGTAGTTTTTGAGATATAGGCCGTGGAGACGGGACAGACAGACAGACAGACAGACTAATAAAAACCGCTGGCGCTGAACCTCCAGGTTTTGGAGAAGAAAAAAAGAAGATCGGGTTCGAACCCGCAGCCTCCGAGAAAAGAGGAGGAAAAAACGCACACACACACAAACACAAAAAACCAGGTGGGTTCGAACCCACAACCCCTCGAAAAAAAGTTTCAGTGCAGAATCGAACCTGGTCATGCATGACCAAGAGCCCAATGCTCTACCAACTGTGCCATTGTAAACTTGTAGGTATGTGAAGCATTTATAACGACCTTGTCATAAACCCTCGTGGTTCGTATTTTGCACTGTAAATTGTAGAAAAATGGATGATAGCATGAACTGTTTGGTATTTCATACGGATCTAACCCATCAACGTCAATATTCTTTTCGTAGTATCGCATTTTGGCGCCTGCTGGTAGAGGTTCAACATATATCGAAGCGTTTTGCTGAAGTAGGAAAGATAACTCGGTTTGACTCGATGTCATTACGCTGAAATGGTCGTTGTCCCCAACATTTCCGGGTCAGGGATTGATTAAATCATCATATTTTTGTGACACTGAGACCAGACCATCAAAACAATTACCACTAGGCCTTGAATCAAATCGTCGTACGAGATCTTACGTTGACTGCAAATGTACAACAGTGCCGCGTGATTGTGTCGACATTCAGTTAGTTCGCTGGGCCCGTATTCACAACGGCGATTTATCTTTTTAACACTCGATTTATCCCCTATCCCCGCGTTATCTTGATCGGTTAGATAAGGTACGCTCGTCAGAGGACCTAGGTTGCGCTTTGCTATATATACTGCTTTCTTTGTCGTCTCTTCGATTCTCTTAGATCGTAGATGACGTCATGAGATTACGTCAAAGCGGAACAGGCAGTTGGAATCGTCTGAGTTTAGAGACAAGGGTAGTGAATTAGGCAGTACAGTAGTCGCCGCTTATTAAAAACACATTGGGACCGAACAAAAGTGTTTTTAATAAGCGGCGTTTTTATTAACCGTTTGCTTGTTGAACATGTCCATCAGTAACGAAGTAAATCCGGACCTTACCAACTGTATTTAAAAAGCGGCTGTTTTTATTAACCGCGTGTTTTATAAGCGGCGACTACTGTATTGCCTTTCTTACTTACATTCAGCCCTTGAGGCAAAATATTCAAATGTGGTAAGAGAGAGAGAGAGAGAGAGAGAGAGAGAGAGAGAGAGAGAGAGAGAGAGAGACAGAGAGAGAGAGAGACAGAGAGAGAGAGAGAGAGAGAGAGAGAGAGAGAGAGAGAGAGAGAGACAGAGAGAGAGACAGAGACACACGAGAGAGAGACAGAGAGAGAGAGAGAGAGACAGAGAGAGAGACAGAGAGAGACAGAGAGAGAGACAGAGAGAGAGACAGAGAGAGAGAGACAGAGAGAGAGACAGAGAGAGAGACAGAGAGAGTGAGAGAGAGGGGGGGGAGGGGAGCTGGGAAAAGGGGAGGAAGGGAAGAGAGAATGAGAGTAAGAGGGTGGGGGAGAGAGAGAGAGAGAGAGACAGAGAGAGAGAGAGAGAGAGAGAGAGAGAGAGAGAGAGAGACAGAGAGAGACAGAGAGAGAGAGACAGAGAGAGAGTGAGAGTAGCCATAAGTACTGATCAAAAGATCAGATAAAGGCCTTGCGGCCTAAGACATCTGAGGACATATCTATCTAAATCATTCTCTGTCCTCGCAAATGACGTCACGAATTCTATTCTATTCTATTCTATTCACCCTGCTTCAAAAATCTCCTCGCAAATGACGTCACGTTTATTCGACGTCAAATGATGACCTCACAGATTTTGCAAAATGGAGTCTGTTGAATTGTTTTCATTGAAACACCAAAATGTAAAAAAGTCACTTTCTTTTCAAACCTCGATTCTGAAAATTTGATAATATTGAATGGGACCTAACTTCCAGTCAGTGTGCAAAATCTCAAGGAAATCCGTCCAGTAGTTTTTGAGATATAGGCCGTGGAGACGGGACAGACAGACAGACACACACACACACACACACAGACAGATAAAGTCTGTAGGACCTCCAGTAAACCTGGAGGGATAAAGTCTGTAGGACCTCCAGTAAACCTGGAGGGACAATGTCTATCAACAATATGTGATAAAAAGTTAGCCATTTTTGGCTTCTGCAAAATTTATAAACTGTCACTAGTTTGAGACGGGGTCGATGAAAAGCCACGTAATGCCCGGTCTAACAGCCAGGACCTTGGAGAGGAAGCGAGAGAAGGCATGGAGTGGTCACATGGTGGAGTGTGGGTTTTCCTGCATTTGTCTGCATATGTGTGTGCGTGTGTGTGTGTGCGAGAGAGAGAGAGAGAGAGAGAGAGAGAGAGAGAGAGAGAGAGAGAGAGAGAGAGACGCGCAAGTACACAGACCCACCGACCTTCAGATAGACACACACACACACTCACAGACAGGCTGACACACACTCACACACACACACACACACACAAACACACACACACACACACACACACACACACACACACACACACACACACACACACACACACACACACACACACACACACACACAGACAAGCAGACACACACACTGGTTGACCTACAGACATGAAGAAGTGTGGGTTTTCCGGCATTTGTCAGCATGTCTGTGTGTGTACATGTCTGTGTGTGTGTGTGTGTGTGTGTGTGTGTGTGTGTGTGTTTGTATGTGTGTGTGTGTATGTGTATGTGTACATGCTTGTATGTGTGTGTGTTTGAGTGTGTGCGCACATGCGCGCGTACATGCTGTACATTTGCGTGCCTGTGCACGAACCTCATTGCTTGTGTCTACAGGGGGCAGGACACAGATCGGACCCTATGTCCATGAATGTAGATTTCATTCCACTGTCGGTGACTAGGTGCGAGACTAAGGAGACATGAGGGCTAATTGCCTCGTTATCAGTCTGGACTCCACACTTTCCCCTTGCTTTCGGGTCGCCATGGGGTCTGTCTGCGCGCTGCGTGGCCGAGTTAGCTCTGTTGACGCAGGAAGACGAAGCGTTGCCCCTGCATGCTTTCTGGGTGGGAGTGGTCCGCGTGTCCGTAGCTTTTTTCTGTAGGTGGAGGCCTCAGTGCCCACCTCCAGCATGGTCTCCTGTCCCACTGCCCTCATTCCAAGCAGATAGCTCTTGCGAGTTTCAGCAAATGTAGAAGACTGTCTGATTCTGCCAGGCTTTGAAAGACAGCAGCATTCTTTAGAGTCATTATTGCTATCTTTTAGAACACAGAAGGGCTACATATACCACTACAGATGCTCGCAAGATCGGTTATGTACAAGCATAGGTAAAGGAATAAAAAGAAGGACATGTAACTGTGATATCCAGCGAGTATGCATATTGGCCTCGAACTGTCTGGAGTTTATTGTACGCTAATTCAATGGACTTTGAACGAAACACCAACGCAATTCTTGTGATATAGATAATGGAAGGAATGAGGACACGTGATATATTTTACCTCCCTCCATGAAGTCTCGCTGCTGTTGTTGGCCGATTCTTTCCTGTCTTCTATTGCTGTCTCCCTTCTGTCTGCATTCTACCGCTAATTTTTCTTCGACATGTATCCGCCTCCATACGCTCCCATTGTAATCTGTTCACATATGAAATGTGCTCACCCCTCCATACCCTTTACTTCCATCACTTCGCAGTTACTTCTTCCCCCGCCCGAACGTGTCTGACAGCTGTGATCTCGTGTTGCTTGTGTTGTTTGTTGTGTCCTGACGAAGAGTGCGAACACTCCAAACGTCGAGTGTTTTGTCTCATCCTGTTTCATATGTCCGGACCAGTTCTTCTGTCAGGATCATTTCACCTTCAGTGTAAATTTACTTATCTCTGAAAGTTTTTTCTGCATCAATAAAGCTTCGATATGGTGCCATCACTCAGGCCAGACAAAAAGCATGTGTTTCAGATATGCTGATTACTGCTCAAATTAAACAAATCCAAACTATTCAACGAGTGACATTTTTAATGTTATCGTCATTGCCGTCGTCATCGCATCACTTTCACTACCACCACTACCATCATTGTCATCATCGTCGTTGTCATCAGCGCTGCAGCAGTTATCATCATCGTCGTCATCACAAAATGTCATTGTCTTTATCGTCGTCCACTTGTATTTTGCAATAGCTCCACTGCGTCCTCCTAAGGGTGCCCATCTTAAGTTGCACTTACAAACAACCTTGTCAGATGACTTGAAAATCACTTTCACTGCACACTGCGTGGAAGTCAAATTGAAAGGTGGAGTAAAGATTTCCGGCCTGTCGGCCTTTGAATGCTATGCTACGTCATTCACCACCACATCACTGAAGCTGATTAGAAAAGGAATGAAAAACCAGAATTTCCCAGGTTATTTGCCTTTTACGAATTGCTTAGGGAGATGCGGTGGTCTGTTCTTACCCCCAACCCACAGAGGTCTGTTCTTACCCCCAACCCACAGAGGTCTGTTCTTACCCCCAGCCCAGAGGGTAACCCGGGTTTGGAAGTACTCCTTTGGAGCAGATTGTGGGATTTCAGGAGGTGGGGTGAGTGACAATGGAACTACAGAGGGTGACCGAGCTGCATCCCTGTGGATCTGACAGCATGTGGTGTATGCAGGATCTGTGTGGTGTAAAGCACGCCCACACCACAAGAAACGCAGTAACAACAGCAGCAACAACAAAACTTAATGTATTTTATTGGGAAGTGGGCCTGTTCTCTCAACTGGCCATTTCACATCTGTCATCGTCTTGCTGTCATGGCGGGGCTGTACTGGATGGCTTGCTTGAAGAACGCTGCTGTCATAGCGGGCGGAACGGGGTGGCTTGCTTGAATAACGCTGCTGTCATAACGGGGCTGTATTGGATGTCTGGCTTGAAGTACGCTGCTGTCATGGCGGGGCTGTATTGGATGGCTTGCTTGAGGAACGCTGCTGTCATGGCGGGGCTGTATTGGGTGGCTTGCTTGAATAACGCTGCTGTCATAACGGGGCTGTATTGGATGTCTGGCTTGAAGTACGCTGCTGTCATGGCGGGCTGTATTGGATGGCTTGCTTGAATAACGCTGCTGTCATGGCGGGGCTGTATTGGATGGCTTGCTTGAATAACGCTGCTGTCATGGCGGGGCTGTATTGGATGGCTTGCTTGAATAACGCTGCTGTCATGGCGGGGCTGTATTGGGTGGCTTGCTTGAATAACGCTGCTGTCATGACGGGCTGTATTGGGTGGCTTGCTTGAATAACGCTGCTGTCATGGCGGGGCTGTATTGGATGGCTTGCTTGAAGAACGCTGCTGTCATGGCGGGGCTGTATTGGGAGGCTTGCTTGAAGAACGCTGCTGTCATGGCGGGCTGTATTGGATGGCTTGCTTGAAGAACGCTGCTGTCATGGCGGGGCTGTATTGGGTGGCTTGCTTGAATAACGCTGCTGTCATGACGGGCTGTATTGGGTGGCTTGCTTGAAGAACGCTGCTGTCATGGCGGGGCTGTATTGGGTGGCTTGCTTGAAGAACGCTGCTGTCATGACGGGGCTGTATTGGGTGGCTTGCTTGAAGAACGCTGCTGTCATGGCGGGGCTGTATTGGGTGGCTTGCTTGAAGAACGCTGCTGTCATGACGGGCTGTATTGGATGGCTTGCTTGAAAAACGCTGCTGTCATGGCGGGGCTGTATTGGGTGGCTTGCTTGAAGAACGCTGCTGTCATGGCGGGGCTGTATTGGATGGCTTGCTTGAAGAACGCTGCTGTCATGGCGGGGCTGTACTGGATGGCTTGCTTGAAGAACGCTGCTGTCATGACGGGGCTGTATTGGGTGGCTTGCTTGAATAACGCTGCTGTCATGACGAGCTGTATTGGATGGCTTGCTTGAAAAACGCTGCTGTCATGGCGGGGCTGTATTGGGTGGCTTGCTTGAAGAACGCTGCTGTCATGGCGGGGCTGTATTGGATGGCTTGCTTGAAGAACGCTGCTGTCATGACGGGCTGTATTGGGTGGCTTGCTTGAAGAACGCTGCTGTCATGACGGGCTGTATTGGGTGGCTTGCTTGAATAACGCTGCTGTCATGACGGGCTGTATTGGGTGGCTTGCTTGAAGAACGCTGCTGTCATGGCGGGGCTGTATTGGATGGCTTGCTTGAAGAACGCTGCTGTCATGGCGGGCTGTATTGGGTGGCTTGCTTGAAGAACGCTGCTGTCATATCGGGCGGAACAGGATGGCTTGCTTGAAGAACGCTGCTGTCATTGCGGGCGGAACAGGATGGCTTGCTTGAAGAACGCTGCTGTCATGGCGGGCTGTATTGGGTGGCTTGCTTGAAGAACGCTGCTGTCATGGCGGGGCTGTATTGGGTGGCTTGCTTGAAGTACGCTGCTGTCATGGCGGGGCTGTATTGGGTGGCTTGCTTGAAGAACGCTGCTGTCATGGCGGGGCTGTATTGGGTGGCTTGCTTGAAGAACGCTGCTGTCATGGCGGGGCTGTATTGGGTGGCTTGCTTGAAGTACGCTGCTGTCATGACGGGGCTGTATTGGATGGCTTGCTTGAAGAACGCTGCTGTCATGGCGGGCTGTATTGGGTGGCTTGCTTGACGTACGCTGCTGTCATGGCGGGGCTGTATTGGGTGGCTTGCTTGAAAAACGCTGCTGTCATGGCGGGCTGTATTGGATGGCTTGCTTGAAAAACGCTGCTGTCATGGAGGGCTGTACTGGATGGCTTGCTTGAAGAACGCTGCTGTCATGGCGGGGCTGTATTGCGTGGCTTGCTTGAAGAACGCTGCTGTCATGGCGGGCTGTATTGGATGGCTTGCTTGAAAAACGCTGCTGTCATGGCGGGCTGTATTGGATGGCTTGCTTGAAGAACGCTGCTGTCATGGCGGGCGGAACAGAATGGCTTGCTTGAAAAACGCTGCTGTCATGGCGGGGCTGTATTGGGTGGCTTGCTTGAAAAACGCTGCTGTCATGGCGGGGCTGTATTGGATGGCTTGATTGAAGAACGCTGCCGGTCGGACCATCTGACAAGGAGGATCCCCTACGTCGAAGGCCGTGCGATATTTCCCATGCGTCGTCCCTACGAGAGTGGTAGAGAGTTGTTTTGGTCAGAAAGAAAGAAAATATTGCCTCAGCGCTTCGCCTCTTGGAGGTTATGCATGAATCATAGGCTGGGAGAGCTGCTTGTCGGATGAGACAAAAGCTGAAGCGGTACGTGGGGTGAGCTTGTTGACGGAGAGCGATGGGAGCTGTATTCATGTGGAAGAGATGCCCAGGATCAGCACAGTAGGTGTTTCTCCATCAATCCTTGGGTTCACGCGGGCAGTGGCTGCGAGATGGATCTATCCCAGCAAGTGCGACAGCATTCTGCAACAATGGCTGTTAATGTCGGCCATTCTTCGTTAGGGCTTACGACCGGACATAACCTCTGCCTTCACCTTTGAGAGTGGCTGCGTTGTTTGTTGGGGAAAGACGCCATCACGTCAGTTTTCCCAAGTGACCCAGGGAGGCGGCCAGAGTTTGTTCGGTGCTGCCAGCAAATCTATTGGGTTCTTCCTCTTGCGACAACCAAGACGCCGTGATCGATGCATCTTCCTGTTAAATAGATTCCCCGTTTTCATGTCTCATAGCCGCGATACTTCTATAGGCCGTGGAAAACGTGATAGTGCCATACACTGAAGTCTTGGTGAAATTGCTGTCGCAGGGCTTGGATACGAAGAGTTAGGCAAGGCTTGGATACCGGTATCGATGGCACGCTCCCGTTTGTGATGATTCCGCCATTTTGCAACACGTCATGTTCTGTATCCCTGAATCTTCTTCCTTCTCAGTGGAAATCAAGTCAAGCTCGTCTCCTAATCTGTTTGTCCCATGGTATCACCTGCTGTTCAGTTTCATAAAAACCGCTGGCGCTGAACCTCCAGGTTTTGGCACTATATAAAAAAGATCGGGTTCGAACCCTCAACCTCTCGAGAAAAGAGGGGGAAAAACACACACACACAAAAACAGGTCGGGTTCGAACCAGCAACCTCGAAAAAACAAGGGTAAAAATAGTTTCAGCACGGATTCGAACCCGTTCACGCATGACCTAACGTTACAACAGTCCAACGCTTTACCATCTGAGCCATTCTGCAACTGACGTTACTACGTGTTTGTAAAGCAATTATAACGTTCTTTTCCGTAAACTCCCTCGATTCGTATTTTGCACTATAAATTGTAGAAAAATGGATGATAGTTCATGAAATTTGTGTGGTCTTGTACATTTTAGGATACTCAAAGTAATACTGCCAAGTTTAATATTGATTCACTGCCATTAGGCCACGCGAACAGACTACCAAGTTGTAACTTTTCTGACTTGTGTTCCACTCACACATTTTTGACCTGGCGGACATGTACTCGATTAATTGACTCGATTAAATTGAACTGATGTATTTGATATACATTTGTATTAATCCTGAAAAATTATGAAATCATACTTCATTCATTCGCGCATTAGTCTTGGCAGCGTTCAGCGGACTAAGTAAACATCACTACTTCGACCATAACGTAAGACGTAAGTGCGAGTTGCAGACAAAACTATCACCGTCACATGACACGAACCGGCCAATCAGAAGAGGTGACGCTGTATTGGGTGGCTTGCTTGAATAACGCTGCTGTCATGACGGGGCTGTATTGGGTGGCTTGCTTGAAAAACGCTGCTGTCATGGCGGGCTGAATTGGATGGCTTGCTTGAATAACGCTGCTGTCATGGCGGGGCTGTATTGGGTGGCTTGCTTGAATGACGCTGCTGTCATGACGGGCTGTATTGGATGGCTTGCTTGAAGAACGCTGCTGTCATGGCGGGGCTGTATTGGATGGCTTGCTTGAAGAACGCTGCTGTCATGACGGGCTGTATTGGATGGCTTGCTTGAAAAACGCAGCTGTCATGGCGGGCTGTATTGGATGGCTTGCTTGAAGAACGCTGCTGTCATGGCGGGCGGAACAGGATGGCTTGCTTGAATAACGCTGCTGTCATAACGGGGCTGTACTGGATGTCTGGCTTGAAGAACGCTGCTGTCATGACGGGCTGTATTGGGTGGCTTGCTTGAAGAACGCTGCTGTCATGGCGGAGCTGTACTGGATGGCTTGCTTGAAGAACGCTGCTGTCATGGCGGGCTGTATTGCGTGGCTTGCTTGAAGAACGCTGCTGTCATTGCGGGGCTGTATTGGGTGGCTTGCTTGAAGAACGCTGCTGTCATGGCGGGCTGTATTGCGTGGCTTGCTTGAAGAACGCTGCTGTCATATCGGGCGGAACATGATGGCTTGCTTGAAGAACGCTGCTGTCATTGCGGGCGCAACAGGATGGCTTGCTTGAAGAACGCTGCTGTCATGGCGGGCTGTATTGGGTGGCTTGCTTGAAGAACGCTGCTGTCATGGCGGGGCTGTATTGGGTGGCATGCTTGAAGTACGCTGCTGTCATGGCGGGGCTGTATTGGGTGGCTTGCTTGAAGAACGCTGCTGTCATGGCGGGGCTGTATTGGGTGGCTTGCTTGAAGAACGCTGCTGTCATGGCGGGGCTGTATTGGGTGGCTTGCTTGAAGTACGCTGCTGTCATGACGGGGCTGTATTGGATGGCTTGCTTGAAGAACGCTGCTGTCATGGCGGGCTGTATTGGGTGGCTTGCTTGACGTACGCTGCTGTCATTGCGGGGCTGTATTGGGTGGCTTGCTTGAAGAACGCTGCTGTCATGGCGGGCTGTATTGGGTGGCTTGCTTGAAGAACGCTGCTGTCATGGCGGGCGGAACAGAATGGCTTGCTTGAAGAACGCTGCTGTCATGGCGGGGCTGTATTGGATGGCTTGCTTGAAGAACGCTGCTGTCATGGCGGGGCTGTATTGCGTGGCTTGCTTGAAAAACGCTGCTGTCATGGCGGGCTGTATTGGATGGCTTGCTTGAAGAACGCTGCTGTCATGGCGGGGCGGAACAGGATGGCTTGCTTGAAAAACGCTGCTGTCATGGCGGGGCTGTATTGGATGGCTTGCTTGAAGAACGCTGCTGTCATGGCGGGCTGTATTGGATGGCTTGGATTCGAACCCGTTCACGCATGACCTAACGTTACAACAGTCCAACGCTTTACCATCTGAGCCATTCTGCAACTGACGTTACTACGTGTTTGTAAAGCAATTATAACGTTCTTTTCCGTAAACTCCCTCGCTTCGTATTTTGCACTATAAATTGTAGAAAATTGGATGATAGTTCATGAAATTTGTGTGGTCTTGTACATTTTAGGATACTCAAAGTAATACTGCCAAGTTTAATATTGATTCACTGCCATTAGGCCACGCGAACAGACTACCAAGTTGTAACTTTTCTGACTTGTGTTCCACTCACACATTTTTGACCTGGCGGACATGTACTCGATTAATTGACTCGATTAAATTGAACTGATGTATTTGATATACATTTGTATTAATCCTGAAAAATTATGAAATCATACTTCATTCATTCGCGCATTAGTCTTGGCAGCGTTCAGCGGACTAAGTAAACATCACTACTTCGACCATAACGTAAGACGTAAGTGCGAGTTGCAGACAAAACTATCACCGTCACATGACACGAACCGGCCAATCAGAAGAGGTGACGCCGAATGTCAAATTACTGCTATCTTACGGTCGTAATAATCGGACGAAGTCTGAATAATCTGAGAAAGAAAATCGAATTGGTTTATTATTTGTATGAATACGAGTTTTTTGATCGACTTTGGTCAATTTCGCGCTGCCTAGCAGTGATGATTTGTATACAAAGCTGTCGTCTGCTAGGCGAAAGCGATCCGCGAATTAAGCCAGCGAAGTTTCGACAATGAATGGACAAAGTCGTATTACGACCGTCAGCGTCGATTAAAACCGCTAAAAACGATTGTACCACACACTCAAAAACCCTCTTTTTGTGTAAAAGGGGCAGAAAAATGTTTTGACTAGAGATCCATTTGGGGTAAGATAGGTTAGAAATGATCCAGCGTGTGCAGTGTATAGAAACAGAGTCGCCCTTCTCTAAGTCTAACCCACTTTGTGTTTGTAAAATATCAAGTGTTGCGGAAGAATGTGAAGTAGACGTGCTTGCGAACGTGGAAGAATGTGGAGGTGGTTTGTTCATGTAGCAAAGAACGTGTATGATTACTTGTGTTTGTGGGTGTAGATTGTCGCGTTAACACGTGCAAATGCGTGATAGCGTCATAAGTGCTTGATGACGTAATTATTTTTCGGTTGCGGTGCCTATGAATAATTCTTGCTTCGATGGTTTCTTGATGGATCTCGTTCTTATTCGGTTCACTGTACGTTATTACCAAGCCAGGGAATAAAGATCTTCCTGAAGGAAAAAACTCCCGCCGAAGTCCTGCTTCTACTTTCCTGGCGCGATATTCTTTCTCTTCTGCTTCCTTCCTCTCGCGTTTTTCTTTCTCTTCTGCTTCCTTCCTCTCACGTTTTTCTTTCTCTTCTTCCTCCTTCTTCTGCTGCTGCACTTTCTCCTCCTCTTTCTTCTGTCGTCGCAGCTCTTTCTCCTCCTCTTTCTTCTATTGTTGCTGCAGCAGAAGTTTCATCATTACCGACATGTCCTCTGCTGGTTGTTCTTTTGCCTCTTCGCGTGCAGCGGCCGACCTCGTTATGCGTTTCTCGCCTTCCACGTCCATGTTTTACTACTTTTTCGCCGTCTCGGGAACCAGTGTTGCGGGTAGGTGGTCTCTGACTTGCGGTCCGTCCCAATCATTGTCAGCCATTAAAAGTGGCGACTAGTCGCCAGAACGCGACTGTTTCACTCGATCTGGATGAGGCTATTCCATCAATTGACTACTTGCATCGTAAAAAATCCTTCTTCCTCCTTCACCAATGTGACGTGCTCGTTCTCTAATTAAATTTAATTCATTTAACTAGAATAAATTCTGGCTTGTTACTCTGTCTAGGGGCAAAATCTTTGAGAAACAATTCACGCACCTTCATTCCCTTAACCAAACTATGGATGTAAGATGTCTGGAATTAAGGAAATGGCAACACAGTATTAATTTAAATGGTTGTTTAATCAATCATTAACAATCACCCTTGTTTTCCTAGAGTCGAGACAGCTTGGGTAAACTTCAAGCCACTAATACGGATTGGTTTCGCTTGGGGACACTTCCAAAATGGAGAAGACTCGTTCCTCGTGGGTCGTTCTCGCTTCTTCCGGTCAGCAAACATGGAGAAATTCAGGCAAGGCTGGAGGTGGGCTCGATACTCTGTTCGTCCTGCTGAAGTCCGGATGGCTCCTTCTCATCTCCTTCACTCTTTCTGTACAGTGGCTTTAGCCACAAAACCCTATCGCCCATTCTGGACAGGGCGCCCGTATCTTCGTGGATCTGTCCTATTAAAAAAAAACAGTCTAGAGGCGCCACGAGCTACCACTGCACAGGTTTTTATACCTGCTGGGAAAGCACTCTGTCACTCTTGTCCAATCACATCACAGGCTTGTTGAACCCAATTCTGATTGATCAGTCCAACCATGATACTGTCAGTAGATTGGTTGAAGTCATATCCCCAGTGGAGAACACAGTTAATTCAATCTACCTCAGTTTTAATTCACTTCCCCAAGTCTACCACTCCCCGGCACACTTAGGGTTCACATTTCACATCAAGTCACTACACCACAGGGAGTCATTTCTGACCTTACACCGGCTTTGGCAGAAAATTCACTAAGTACTACGGCTCGGCAGATACTCGATCTCAAACAATAATAAACAGAGGGGGGGGGGGGGGGGGGGGGAAAGTCATCTCGTCACAAACAATGTTCTCTAAATTATTAATTCTCGCATGGATTCTATATAGGACCCACGCTCCTGGAAACTCTACTCGCAAATGACGTCACGTTGTTGATGACGTCACACATTACGCAATTTCGCCATTCCATGAATCGCGTATTTGGGGAGGCACTCTCGAGTGTACGACCTTAAAAAACCACTTTCTCTTCAAGCCTCGATTCAGAAAATTTGATACATTCAATCGGACCTAACTTCCAGTTAGTGTGCAAAACTCAAGGAAATCCGTCCAGTAGTTTTTGAGATATAAGCCGTGGAGTCGGGACAGACAGACACACACACACACACAGACAGATAAAAACCGCTGGCGCTGAACCTCCAGGTTTTGGCATTAAAAAAAAAAAAAGATCGGGTTCGAACCCGCAACCTCTCGAGAAAAGAGGAAGGAAAACCACACACACACATACAAACACAAAAAACCAGGTCGGGTTGAAACCCACAACCTCTCGAAAAAAGAGAGAAAAAAAAGTTTCAGTGCAGAATCGAACCTGGTCACGCATGACCAAGAGTCCAACGTTCTACCAGCTGAGCCATTAGAGAATTGATATGGCAGAGTATTTGTAAAGCATTTATAACGTTCTTTTCCGTGGCCACACAAGCAGCTAAATCTCAACCAGCTGAATAAAAGCAAAGGAGTCTGTGCAGGGGTGAGTCTCAGATCTGCATTAGAAATTGAGCATTACTGCTCATTGCTCGTGCAAGGCTGGGTAAGTGTTGTTGTTTTTTTTTAATCATTTATCTGTTACGTGTTTGATGGAGTAACCTAAGCTCGCATTCCAAAATTGTAGAACCTACTCTTGAAGTGTTGTGTGTGGATCCAAAAAGCTTGCGCAACTGTCCTTCGCACTGACTGTCCTATGCACCGACTGTCCTTTGCACTGACCGTCTTTTGCATTAACTGTCCTTCACACTGAAAAGGAGATAGTCACGAAGGAGAGGAGGGGAAGTGCGCTTTATACAGTGGGTAAAGATCTAACAGTCCGCTCCAAGTTTTTGTCGCGCTCACCAGTGCTTCGGACATGTGCTGGTCATTCTGTGCACTGGTCAGTGTGAAAGTGCATAGAACAGTCAGTGCATCGGACAGTCAGTGCATAGAACAGTCAGTGTGAAGGACAGTTAATGAAAAGGACAGTCCGTGCATATGACAGTCAGTGCGAAGGACAGTTGCGCAAGCTTTTTGGCTCCACACACAACACTTCAACAGTACTCAGTAGGTTCTACAATTTTGGAATGCGAGCTTAGGTTACTCCATCAAACAAGTAACAGATAAATGATTATTTAAAAAAACACTTACCCAGCTTTGCACAAGCAATGAGGATGGTTGATCTTCTGTTTAGCAGCGTCAAGATGGAAAGAAAGTCGATATGCCATGGAGCTTCATTTTTTCGCATTGATCTGAAGCACCAAGCTGTCAACTCGACCGTTTAATCCGCTTGCTCATAGATCTTAATTTCGTCTAAATAACTTGAGTGGTATTTATTCATACCCCTGTCTATCACAGTCTAAGAAATTTTCTCACTGTCTGGCAAAAATGATACACAAATGATGTCCGGAATACAATGCAACGAAGAAGCGTTCATTCGGAAGCCATTTTGCCGCCGGCGCACCTGTAACCACGCGAGATACAGCGAGAAAAGGGGCGTGGCTGTAGAGTGGGTCGCCATTCCATCAAATGACTACTTGCATCGTAAAAAATCCTTCTTCCTCCTTCACCAATGTTCTCTAAATTATTAATTCTCGCATGGATTCTATATAGGACCCACGCTCCTGGAAACTCTACTCGCAAATGACGTCACGTTGTTGATGACGTCACACATTACGCAATTTCGCCATTCCATGAATCGCGTATTTGGGGAGGCACTCTGGAGTGTACGACCTTAAAAAACCACTTTCTCTTCAAGCCTCGATTCAGAAAATTTGATTCATTCAATCGGACCTAACTTCCAGTTAGTGTGCAAAATCTCAAGGAAATCCGTCCAGTAGTTTTTGAGATATAAGCCGTGGAGTCGGGACACACACACACACACACACACACACACACACACACACACACACACACACACACACACACACACACACACACAGATAAAGTCTGTAGGACCTCCAGTAAACCTGGAGGGATTAAAGCTGCTCTTTTCAACCACTCAGGCGTAACGTTTTTCTCGAGCCTGTGCTTTTCCAATCGTGTGATGTGAAACCCTTTCGGGTTGGTGTCTGTTAGAGCCAGGTAAGGTAGCTCTTATCTGTTTTATATAATAAAGTGCAACAACCGGTCATGTCAAACAGTTCAACTAGAACATTAGTCGGGGTCTTGTTGCATCTTTGCTCACGAAGCAAGGCTTTAAGGGTGATGAGTGATGTGCAAGGAAGAAAAGAGTTCTTTAAAATGTCAAGACTGAAGTAGAAAGACCCAAGGGACACGTAAGCTTGCTAAAGAGAGTGAGCGGTTTGATTTGGAGCACGGGGAAGTTTGTGTGTGTGTGTGTGTGTGTATGTGTGTGTGTGTGTATGTGTGTGTGTGTAGGTGTGTGTGTGTGTGTGTTTGTGAGTGTGTGTGTGTGTGTGTGTGTGTTTGTGTGTATGTGTATGTTTGTTTGTGTGTGTGTGTATTTGTGTGTTTGTGTATGTGTGTGTGTTTGTGTGTGTGTTTGTGAGTGTGTGTGTATGTGTGTATATTTGTGTGTGTGTAGGTGTGTGTTTGTGTGTGTGTGTGTATGTGTGTGTGTTTGTGTGTGTGTATATATGTGTGTGTGTGTTTGTGTGTGTGTGAGTGGGTGTGTGCGTGGGTGTGTTTGTGTGTGTGTGTTTGTGTGTGTGTGTGTTTATGTGTTTGTTTCTTTGTATGGTGTGTGTATTTGTGTTGTGTGTGTGTGTATGTGTGTGTATGTATGTGTGTGTGCGCTTGTGTGTGTATGTGTATAAGAAAATAAGTTTTAAATTTCTGCTAACCAGTGTCGTAGAAAAATGTGACTGTGATGCCAAAGTGCGATCGTCATACAACTCTTCAATCGTTGTTTCTACAGGAATTGCCTTGATGTTGAAGAAAATTCAACAATATGAGCTAGAGACTGATATTTAGATGTATCATCCGAGATAGAAACGCTTTTTACATAAGTAAAATAACGGAGTTTAGTGAATATCTGTACAAAACGCTGAAAAGGGTGAATTAAAAAAAAGTGTCAGATATGGGCGATGACAAATTTATATCGAGTTCAAATAGTTTCTCCGCTTGCAGACTTGCTATCAGAGCCGAGGTTTGATTCTTGCCACTTAAAGACCGTTCTGAACTGCGGGATACTGATTAAGTCTCTTCATCAGAATCTCTCTGACCGTCAGTGCCAATACCGAGGTCGGTGGACCTTGCTGTTCCAACCAGATATGGGAAGGGCTCATTCAGTTGGAGGTGACTCTGTGATCTTTTGAATGCTCTTAACAGCGACCAACCAGTCACGTATTATGACCGTCGAGGAGATGGGTCCCAATCATTCATACATCTACGAGCACATCCTCCATGAATACTGATCAAGGAAGAATCGTGCACCCTGACGACGCTGATACACGCGATGATGATGATGATTCGCCATTAAGGAAAGGGTTTGATGAGCGCCTGTCATGTTTTATTGACGCTCTGCAGACCCCGGCGCGGTGAAGAGGAGTGGAGGGCCTAGGCGAAGGTGTAGGAAAGGAAAGCATCCAACTTCGGTCCACCAATCAGTCTTGCCCATTGTAGCAGGACGTCTTGTGCCAGGGTCAATGAAGAGCCCTCGGAAGACGCTTGGCATGAAGACATCGTCGCCATTTCCCCAGGAAGGTCACGTTCCCAGACTGGAAATCGTCCCCGTCATCTCCCCGGCTGAGTGGCCCAGTCTACGGCTAGGTGCTACTGGACATTTGGCCAGCTGCTTCCCGCCCCGTCCTAGTGCTTTCCATTGCCCTCGCCCATCTCGGGAAGCTTTCCCGTGTCTGCCTGTCTGCCCTCTCCTGCCAGGAAAATGGAGCCTCTTACCGCCTCTGTATTATCGTATTTGATTGGCACTATGGCCAAGTGTGTGTGCTTCCCCCCCCCCTTCTCTCTCTCTCTCTCTCTCTCTCTCTCTCTCTCTCTCTCTCTCTCGTGTTTGTTTGCCTGCTTGCCTGCCTGCCTGCCTGCCTGCCTGTCTGTCTGTCTGTCTGTCTGTCTGTCTGTATGTATGTTTGTCTGTTTGCACGTCTGTTTCGTTGCTTAATGTGCAATCCTAGTTAAATACAATTTAAGGCTTATTGTTTAGGAGGAAACACGACCTCCACTACTTTTGAAGAGATCAGCAGGAACACACGAGTCTTACCATCTAGACGCATACCTTTGCAGAGCATGCTTACATGTATGTTCACAGTAGAGTAATTCACTCGAGGCCGATAAGGACCCAAATGTCTGAAACTCCCAAATGGAATGTCTCCACTGATCCAGTCTCACCTTCCTGTTCCCCTCTTATCACCTTATGTGACTGACAAGGCCCAAATGAAGTCTTGCTGTCCAGAATGTGTTCTGAAGCACAGGAGAAAAGAATATCTAGGTGTCCTGTAACGACTAAAAGCATCAACCATTTCTTCTTGTCATCCTCTTCCTGGTGAGTTGCACTCACGAGTCGGCCTGTCCGTTCTCGTTGGTTGGCGATCGATGAGGATGATACTTCTTGTTGAAGAAGACAGCAATCCGCTTGCAAACTATCATAAGTCTTTCTGACACTGAACGACTCTGACACCCGTGACTCATTGAGTCGCTTCGCTTGAGACTATCTCGACAGCAGCTTTCCTTATCTTTTTGAACGGCTTTGATCCTAACGGAGGAAACGTCGATATGGTGTTATTGTGGTCATCTCCCGTGTTATTCGTCTTTCACAAATCATATAATGAGTGGCGATGGATCTATTCTTACCCTATGAAGTCTTGCGATGAGGACAGGACAAAGGAAGGTGAGGGCCAAATGGAACAGACATGCCTTGCTGTGGATGGGAAAGACGACGCTGTAGCTGGGTTAGCGCCGAGGAAACGGTCGACGTCTGACGAGGGTGCTCAATTTCTCCGGCAGGGGACGCGAAGATCAGACCGGAAGTTCCGAAATGTCAGCCATTTTGCCTCTAGCCAGGCTCCTAGTGCAAAGCGCTACATTATCCAGACACTCGGTAAATTATCTTGCTGTGCTGTGGTTCAATGGCTGGACTTCAAAAAAGAACCCTGCCTTGCCCATTGCTTGCAAGCTTTCATCAGGCGGTCGATCGAAGGAGGAATCCGGATTCAATTATGTTTCGATTCCAATTAAAGTGCATTTCGGCACACCACCGGATGCCGAGAAAATGACGACATGAAACGAGCTCCGGTTCTCTTGAAATAGTCAAGGCGAAATCACGTGGCGTTCCTACCTCTTTTTTTCTCTCACTCCCACTGAAGATGCAGTGACTGCCGTGATGGCGGCAGATGTGACCACTGTTGAATTTTGTTCTACATTTTATGGTGTTTGCATTTTTGGATATATTCACCTCGAGTTGAATGAGATTTGCACAGTCCATTGAAATTTTTTTATTTATAAAAAAGCTTCACAGGCAGGTATCTTGTCCATAACGTTTGGGACTACTAGAGTGCATTGCTGATAACTGACGAGCGGAAAGTGGAGCCTCTAATTGGACTGCATATAAATCAGACGGCGGAAAAGGTCTGAGGATCATTAAGGAATTTTTTTGGTCTCAGGTAACATGGGAGAAAAAAAAGAGTGACGGGAGGGGGTGGGGTGTAGGAATCTTTTTTGTTATGTCAAAGAAAGATTGCTGTTTTATACATATGTAAAAACGACGATTCGTTTGCAAAAAAAACACCACGATGTTTCTTACATTTAAAGTGTCATTCAAGTTGCTATGGATTCTAGTGAAGGATTTATACATTTTAGATGTGACGCGCGCGCGCGCGCGCGTGTGTGTGTATGTGTGTGTCTGTGAGTGTGTGTTTGTGTGTGTGTGTGTGTGTGTGTGTGTGTGTGTGTATGTGTGTGTTTGTGTATTTGCCTGTGTGTGTGTGTGGGTTTGTATATATATATATAGATGTGTGTGTGTCTGTGTGTGTTTGTATATATATGTGTGTGTGTGTGTGTGTCTGTGTGTGTGTTTCTGTGTGTGTGTGTGTTTCTGTGTGTGTGTCTGTGTGTGTGTCTGTGTGTGCGCCTGTGTGTATGTGCATATATATGTACACACCTCAAAAGAAAGGACAAGGGAAAACCCTGTGTGTATGTGTGTCATGTGTGTGTGTCTATGTGCGTGTGTCTGTGTGTGTGCGTGTGTCTGTGTATGTGTCTGTGTGTGTGTGTCTGTGTGTGTGTGTGTTTGTGTGTCAGTGTGTGCGTGAGTGTATGTGTGTGCTTGTGTTTGTGTGTGTGTGTGTGTGTGTGTTTGTTGGTGTGTGTGTGTGTGTCTGTGTGCGTGTGTCTGTGTGTGTGTGTGTGTGTGTGTGTGTGTCTGTGTCTGTGTGTGTGTGTCTCTGTGTGTCTCTCTGTGTGTGTTTGTGTGTCTGTGTGTGTGTGTCTGTGTGTGTGTGTGTGTACGTGTGTGTGTGTGGTTGTGTGTATGTGGTTGTGTGTGTGTATTTGTGTGTCTCTCTCTCTCTCTCTCTCTCTCTCTCTCTCTCTCTCTCTCTGTGTGTGTGTGTGTGTGTGTGTGTGTGTGTGTGTCCAGCAGCGAAAAAAGTATAGGGTCGGCGACAACATTTTGGGTAGGTCGGGTGACAGGAAACATGCAACTTTTTTCTTGGCCTCATTCTCCGTACTCATGAAGCGTGTAGATGTGTCTTTTTAGGATATTCTTTCAATGCACTTTGATGATGTCAATATGCTGATAGGGAACGATGACGTCACTATCCAGTTTTTAAAAATCAATGGGCGGACGATTATGTGTGGAAGGACTTAATGTTACTTGCTTTGGTTGCAACTAAACTCATGTGGAAACTCTTATTCATATAGTAGTGTGCAGTGTCATAACAAAAAAATCATCTACATGAATATCCAGGCTCTCGGTTCGTCTGCAGTTTCATCACGACTTGCGTTGTCTTGGAAATCCATATATCGTTCTTGGGGAAATTATCTGATGAGGCTCCGCGTTTCTCTGTTGTGGAATCGAACCAGCTGCTGAAGACGGAAAATAATGCCAGGAATCACTGCTCTAATGATGTCCTTGACAGCAGCAGAAAAAGTTCACAGGAAATTGTTTAGAATTTTACCCTAAACGATGGGAATTCATGGCTGGGAAAGAAAGTAGCTGTACAAAATTGGTGCATCTTATTTCGTTCTTGCTCCATTTGCCTCGAGGCGACTGCTAGCACGGCGTAGTTTTTGTCAATAAGCAGCGGAAACCACATGAATACAGACTCTTCACGTGTTTAAAGTGGTGCAGAGATTGAAATTGTAACCCACTATGAGGAGCGCCTGTTTGTGCTGTGAAGTGATTGCCAAAATTGAGAACGGAGGGACCAGGATATGAAAGAATATTGGTTTTGTTGCCTCGACCAAATCATTGAATGGAGATTTGTAGAGGAAGGGTGGAGTCTAGCTATTTACCCGGAATGATTCTGCTTGTATTGCTGCATTTCTAGCAGTTATTGGGTCCTCAGCATTCAAGTAGTACTAACAAAGGTGATACAGTTTGAATCCAAATCTACTTTTTCATCAGTACGCCTTTCAAGCAGATATTGTTCGAATTGGTGTCTTTACTTTTGTAATACAAGAATGTGAATAATCTTATTTTAGTTACTGATCCGACACACACAATTCGTTGTTGTTGTTGCTGCTGTTTTCATAATTATGTCTAATCACAGACATTCGAAGCATCCAGTCTGACAAATCTTAACTGAGGAAAAGCTTATCATAAAACTAATACAGATTTCATATTGCCATGTGAGCTTAATGTGCTGAAGGGCTTGAGAAAGCGAGGAGAAAAGTCAGAGCGTCGAATAAAGCAGAAATCTGCTAAGGACAATATTTCACAAGAACAAGTTCTTTCGTAGAGATGTATTTATTTGTAGAGATGTATTGCCACCTACCCATTGGTACTAGATCAAACTACTTTTACACAGAGCAAGCCGTATTCGTGGTACTAATCACACAACACAGACAGAAACAAATAGCATATCATTGAATAGTAGACCAACTTATTCACACTCTACCTCTCCTGCTGTTCTTTATTTTCATTTCCCAAATGGAAATTCTAGGCTGCTCATAGTACTTTTTTAAAGTTCAAGATCTTATCTGTGTAATTGATCATGTATCAGTAATCACGTTCGGCAAATATCATGTCTCTGAAACGTATGTACAAATACAGTGATTTTTAATTTCCATTGACATGACTATAAATAAGTTCACTTTTTCAATCTTACTCGTTCTCCATCACCCCTTCCTTCCCCTCCCACCCTCCTCCTGTGGGTTCCGGGTAAGAATTGACCCACTGCGTCTCCCTACTCGATTCGTAAGAGGCGAATAACTAAGGACACCGTGACTTGATTAGCGTTTACTCTAGACTGTTCTAATGATTTTCGTGCGTAATGGCCTTACATAGCCTACAAAGGCTGATAGGCCGTAAAACACCAACCATCCACCCATCCATCCCCTCCCTCCCCACTTTCATGCCTCTCTACCCGTGATGTTTTCATCTTCCCAAACCTCCTTCCCCGCTCTACAGGACACCGGCAACTGACTCGCATTCCTATGAATCACTCTAATGGTGGAATTTTCCCCACGTTCAGTTATCTGACAAATAGGATTTGAAATAAAAGTTCTCAAAAGTATCGCCGGAGGGCATCAAGTTCTTTGGCATGTACACAAATCAACCACGCCAAGAAGTGGCTTGTAATGAGTGCGTGGAAAAAGAGTCGTTCTAGCCTTTTTGCACGCAACTCTGTCGAAGCAGTTTGCAAGCCATCAAAACAGTTACGCCGTTTAATACATCTACACATTTCTGCGTTCAGAAGATACTTCAAAATATTTCCCCGTCAAAATGTTGTGAAATGAGTGTTTAAGAGCATTGTTGAAAAAGGTGCCATTGACGAAGTATTCTGAAAACGACTGCCTGTTTTCATGCCGCTGGTTCGTATGGAGTTCTTACTGAACACGATGAGGATCTCCATACTCTCTATGCAGCGGTGTCCAGGGTGAGATTTTCACCTCCGTCTCATAAAATCATCAATACTAATCATCAGCGCTACTCAGTCTCTCAACAACAAAATTGGAGAACGACTGGTTAATGAAAACTTTAGGTTGTCGTCAGGGGGTATATATGCTGACCCTTTAAATCGCCGTCCCTCTCTTCAACAACGCATGAAAAAGCGGAAAGCGTTTTTAAGCACGCCATGGTTCGTATTGTAGCCGCGATCGCGGCGGTAAAACATTCATCTAGGAGAATGCAAGAGCTGCAAAATGATGTCAAACATGCAGGCGCTGTTGAGCAAGTTTATCAATGAAAACTGAATCTATATATTTAGAGTTGGCATGTCGAAGAGAGCGCGTGTCTGGAGTTTGCTAGTGCATGCTGAGCACCAGCACAAAGAGTCTTCTTTTCTCACGATGTACTAATGTTGGCAATACACGTCCGATGCCGTGATCTCACGCGTAGGCAGAGATTACATGTTGACCAAAGGTGGAATGCGCAGACAGCGGCGTCACCTCCAGCCCGCTAACAGTGCCTCTACAAAATCAATAGTTAACACGGTGTTGATATGTACATCACCAGCTCCTGGCAGTCCCTAATCCAGTAGTCTCCCCTCTTGCATGAGTCAGCTCCTCAACCTCAACCTCAACCTCCTCGCCTGTTGAAACCTCGTCGTTTGACAGGTGGATTTAGGCGAGCAAGCTGTGGCGTTTATGTGCGAGGCGCAGTGACAATATTCAGTCCCTGGGATGAAAGAACCCTGGATGAATAATTTCTACAAAATTAGGCATTGCTGCTTTAATTAGCGGAGAATCACGATGCAGAAACTAAGCGCAAAAACTAAGAAATTATATCCTTTTTGACAGACCGTTTTCATTTCATTCTCTGTTAGATAAAAGGGGGGAAGAGGGACGTAAAACCCCCTGAAGAAAGAAAGACGGAAAGACGCTTAGGAAAGAAGAGTCCTCGATATTTTAAAACATTATTATTAGAGATGGGATGACGGAAATATTATATCTGCTTGTCCCTTGTTGCTAGTTGCTCCATTTACTGGAAATGAGCTGCAATATTGGCAATATGACTCATGACCGCTTGCCGATATATCAGTTCTTTGGAGAGTTTGTGCGACGGAAGATGCAAAGAGGGACAGAGAAAGCGTTTGGTAGATAGACTGCACGCGTCTTTAAGAGGTCCCGATTTCGACAGTCACTCAGGGAAGAGCGTGGTGAGGAGTCGTCTCTCGTGGCATTGCATGAGGAGCAGATGCGGCAGAAGCCGAAAGAGAAGTGTTAATGTTACACAACAGGAGAGTACTGTCCGCTACACGAGAGTTCCCATCACGTAAGCCCCCAGCTCTGTTCGCAAGCGTCCAACATGTGAGAGACTATATCGCGCCTGAATTGGCCTGACTAACCGCCTCCAGGCACGTTCAAAGTCCCACTTCAGAACCTATAGTTTTAGTCGCCAACGGCTGAGGAACAACCTGTGACCTGGATAGGGAACTCATTCTTTCTCATGCTGATGTTGCCCCATTAAAGTAACAGCCTTTCAGTCTCACGGAATCCTCCCAGGAAATTTCAACAGCGTCCACAAATGTGGGCCGATTTGTTGCTCTTATTATTTTCTGGGGAAAAAGACAGAGTATTAAGGAAGTCAGGAACGATCCGTTAGAAGAAAACTTATTGCATTCAGGAGGGACGCCTCGAGGCTGGCGCGGACTGCAAATAAGTTCGTGCTGACAGATTTTCTTTGCCTTCGTCATTTCTTGATAGCCTCTTTTTTAGGAGGTGTAGATGGTCCAGTATGCTAAGGCGTTGGGCTTTGCAGCGAGGCGCTGTGCCGTGGTTCAATCCCAGGGGCGGGAGAGATGGGAGAATAAGTTATAAATCATTTCTTGAAGACTTGTTCTTTTCGAGCTGTTCTTATCAGAGCTTCAACCTTCAGAAGCCCAGCCCCTGTGGGATGGGGGTCAGAATAGACCCACCGTGGGATGGGGGTCAGAATAGACCCACCGTGTCTCCCTACAGGATTCGTAAAAGGCGAATAAATAAAGACATCGTGACTTGAATTGCGCTTGGAACTATTCTAGTGGTGTTCGTGCTTCATGGCCTTATATAGCCTACAAAGATTTATAGGCCGTAAAACTCCATCCATTCATCCATCCCTCAGGAGCTCGCTGTATGTTTTCAGTTGTTTTTTTTTCATGCTTTTGATTTCCTGGTTTTAACCATCATCTCAGTTACTTCTGAATTAAATGGCCATCATATAATGTTCGTAGCGCTTATCTTTTTTGCATATTCTCATGAAAAGGACTGACGAAACCAAAGTATTCTGAACCGATCTCGAGTAAACTTGGAATTTTTTACTTCATATAAAAGGATTTCTGTTGCTGAACTGTGGCCTCCTTGGGGGAGGGAGGGGGGCAGGGGGGGGGGGGGGGGGGGAGAGTATACCCACCGTCTTCCCATGCAATTTGTAAAAAACAAATGACCCGGGAAATACGTTCCAGACATGTTTATAACTTCAGTCTACAACAACGATGTGAGTTGTCAATGGCCTTGCATAGCCTGCAAAGGCTGACTCGCCATAGAACCTCATGCATCCATCCATTTATCTATTCATATATGCATTTATTCATTCATGCATTCATTTATTATCAAAACATGCATCCAACTTTCCAATTATCCATCCATCCATGTAGTTATCCATTCATGCATGCATCCAGCCAGCCAGCCATGATAAAAGTGGAGGGGGAGAGAGGGAGGAAGCGGAAGGCTTTCTAAAGTGGACGAGAAAAGATTCCATTACTTTGACTGATGGATTCCTAAAGAGGAAGAAAAAGTAAATTTGCCAAAAAGTATGGGAGATGAAAAAGGACCCTCTTTGAGAAGGTAAAAACGGATGTGTCGACTCTTGAATTTCGACAGAATAAAAAAGTACGCAAAGGCAGGTTGGGATGGCACAAGATAAAGCTGCTGTTGAGACTGTCGTAAAAGTGCCGTACAACTCCACCGATGAATTCTGAAGAAGGACGGGGAAAACAATAATAATAAAGATTGCCATGCAGTTTATTACTTTAAACAGCGCTTGGGTAGTTTGAGTCAGTCGTTCAGTCAGCTAGTCACCTAGTCGGTCCGCCAGTCATACAGTCAGTCGGTTGATCAGTCGGTCGGCTCCGCTTTGCAGTCAATTCGTATCGTCCGTTCGTCTGTCCGTTGGTCCTTCCATCTGTCAGTCAGTGAGATAGGCAGGCAGGCAGGCAGGCAGGCAGGTAGGCAGGCAGGCAGGCAGGCAGGCAGGCAGGCAAACAGTCAGGCAGGCAGGGAGGCAGGCAGGCAGGCAGGCAAACAGGCAGGCAGGCAAGCAGGCAGGCAGGCAGGCAGGCAGGGAGGCAAGCAGGCAGGCAGGGAGGCAGGCAGGGAGGCAGGCAGGCAGGGAGGCAGGCAGGCAGGCAGGCAGGCAGGCAGGCAGGGAGGCAGGCAGGCAGGCAGGCAGGCAGGCAGGCAGGCAGGCAGGCAGGCAGGCAGGCAGGGAGGCAGGCAGGCAGGCAGGCAGGCAGGGAGGCAGGTAGGGAGGCAGGCAGCCAGGCAGGCAGGCAGGCAGGCAGGTAGGGAGGCAGGCAGGCAGGCAGGGAGGCAGGCAGGCAGGCAGGCAGGCAGGCAGTAATTAAGGCATGCACTGAGTAGTCGGGGATGCAGTCAGTCGGTAAGAAACGTCAGTTTGAAAAAAAAATTATAGCCATTTTGGAACACGTTATTTTATCGATCCCGGAGTGTGGCAAACAACTATCAAGAAATAATTCTCTCGGTGAATCCCTGGACGGAACCAGGAAGTTTGCTACAAAAAAGTATGCCTTTAATAACGGTGCTGATGTGTTTTTTCATATTTTGATGAAGTAAGTTTACTGGCGTTGATTTTGCTTGATATAAAGAGCACTTAGGAATGCAAAGTAAACGTATCCTTGAGTCCTTCTGTATCTTTCTAAAACCCTTTCACTTTTTCTTCCTTAAAAAGTGTTTTCACACTACCCCTTCTGGCAAGGAACTATCGAGATGCTTATAGGGGATTAAAAAAATCTCCATCCAATATTTTGCAGTTGTCCAACACCCAGACTATCAGACTTTGCATTGATGCGAATAGCCTCGGACAGTGAAGCGGAAATTCCTATCTTGCTTTGCGATGAGGGCTTTTTCTCATGCCAAGATTGCATTCACGGCTTCAGTCGATATCCTTGCCGTGTCTCCTTGCCCCTGACAGGAAACGTGGATCTGTCTGCTTATCTGCCAGTTCTTGCCTTCAAACCGTCGTCTGCGATGATTATCTGGCATGGTACGACATACTGTCTCCCTCAAGGGCTGTTCCATGTAAAGATGCGATCAAGGTCTCAGAGCAGCATGTAACATCTC
The DNA here is from genome assembly GCA_034096865.1 of Theodoxus fluviatilis. Lineage (NCBI taxonomy): Eukaryota > Metazoa > Mollusca > Gastropoda > Cycloneritida > Neritidae > Theodoxus > Theodoxus fluviatilis. The sequence goes on along the minus strand of JAWQFJ010006153.1, from coordinate 5,963 downwards.
ACAGTGACGAAAGCCTGTTTAGGATAGTGTGTGTTTGTCTGCATGCTGTGAAGCTCAACTTTTGAAACATGAGAGTTCAGTTGGGTTCATCCGGGCTTTTCTGGGCGCCTGATGTGCTGTCAGCCTGCATCCCATGGGTGTCCGATTCTCTGCAGTCCGTCAGTATTTCTTGTGGGCGTCGCTAAATCCTTCCCCGTGCAGACTGGTGTCTGTCTTCCTGTCTTTCTCCTCTCTCGTCTTCGTCTTTCTGACTGTGCGCGAAAAGTTATAGGCTCCGCTCAGTCTACTTGCATGCGTGCCTACAATGTATCTGTCTGTTGGAGTTTTTGTGCGCGCGCATCTCTCTCTCTGTCTCTCTCTCTCTCTCTCTCTCTCTCTCTCTCTCTCTCTCTCTCTCTCTCTCTCTCTCTCTGTCTCTCTGTCTCTCTCTCTCTCTCTCATATATTTATTCCGTTTTAGCAACAATTGGTTTCTTGCATGTCTCCATGTAGCAGTGCCCTTTCACCAAAGGTTCATATACAACTGTAAATCTTTAGTTTGTGCGCTTGGTTTTCATTTTGTATATGTATGTACTCTTATAAACTAACGGGTCGTCCCGCTAAATAAAACAATCAATCAATCAATCAATTAATGAAGCAAGCAATTAATCAATCAATCAACCTCTCTCTCTCTTTCTCTCTCTCTCTCTCTCTCTCTCTCTCTCTCTCTCTCTCTCTCTCTCTCTCTCTCTCTCTCTCTCTCCCTCCCTCTCTCTCTCTCTCTCTCTCTCTAATCTCCTCAGTTGAAGTCCATACTGTCAACAGACAGGTGCATGACGAGGCAGGCAAAGTTGAATTCCATTCTGGTCTTTGTTCAGGGCAGTGTACATGTACAGTGTGCACACAGAGGAGGAACAGGAAGGGTGGACTCAGTCATTAAATGGATTGCTGCTGATAACTGCTCTGCCCCACCGTCATGCGGAAATGAATGTGTTCTCTGCAGTTTTCTCATGCACCAGCCCGTTCTGTGGGAGAGAACACGCATGAACGCCACCTTATTTCAAAGTTCAAATAACACTTTGACTAGCGTCATGAAAGGGTGGGGATACCTGGGCGAATGATTGAAACCGATTCTGTCTGGTGTCAGGTTAATGCTTAGTGCAAATCGCCATCCTCTCTTCTGTCTTCTTTTCATTTCTTGTTGTAATACCTTTTGTCAAAATAAGATTATTTAACCCATGGCCCATTGCTGGCTAATGAAAGCAATATCCTCTCTCAGTGCTCTGTCCATCTGTGTGACTCTCTCCCTCTCTCCCTCTCTCTCTCTCTCTCTCTCTTTCTCTCTCTCTCTTTCTCTCTCTCTTTCTCTCTCTCTCTCTCACTCTCTCTCTCCCCTCTCTGTCCGTCCGTGTGCATTTGTGTGTTTGTGTGTGCCTGTCTCTCGCTCTCTCTCTCTCTCTCTCTCTCTCTCTCTCTCTCTCTCTCTCTCTCTCTCTCTCTCTCTCTGAGTCACACACTATTTCAGCTAGAAGTTGTTAATTTTTTTCTTCACAAAGAATTCACATTTCGTCAAAGTGCACGTTTTAAAGAAAATAAATGGTTGGATTCCTCCACAAGATTAATCATTGCTATGCAACGTACTTTCGATGATGACGAAACTACTATCCACAAGGCTTGATCATCTTATCAACAGCAAGCCATTTGTAGGTCACGAGCTTGTGTGGAGGACTATCTCGGGACAAAACAACGCATGCTACTTTGATCTCTAGGGAGTGGGCACCGACCTTTGGGGTCGTGTCAGTGCCTTTGCCTCTCCAGACGTAAACAAGATGTCGTAGAGACTGCTATAGCTCACCTCTGCTTTTCCATCGACAATCAGGCGGGCCGAGTCCCAGCCACTGCCGCGGCTTCCTGCTGGTCTGGCGTCTGCTGGTCATTGGCGCTGCCTCTGCAGCCTGCAATGGACACAAACCCCAACTGTATCCATGGTACGGGATCGCCCCTTCCGATCTTGGCGTTCTCCAGTCGTATCTTGCCTTTTATGACCTCTTCCCGACTCCCGAAGCTGGTGGCCGAACGATAACCCTGGAGCAATACCCCAATGCCGAGGCCGATATATCTCTCTCTCTCTCTCTGTCTCTCTCTCTGTCCCTCTCTCTCTCTCTCACTGTCTCTCTCCCTCTCTCTCTCTCTGTCTTTCTCTGTCTCTCTCTCTCTCTCTCTGTCCCTCTCTCTGTCTCTCACTGTCTCTCTCTCTGTCCCTCTCTCTCTCTCTCTGTCCCTCTCTCTCTCTCTCTCTGTCTGTCCCTCTCTCTCTCTCTCTCTCTCTCTCTGTCTGTCCCTCTCCCTCTCTCTCTCTCTCTCTCTCTCTCTCTCTCGCTCGCTCGCTCGCTCGCTCACTCGCCCCCCCCCCCCCCTCCCCAAGGAGTTGCAGTAAGTCGTGCTATCATTCCAGCATTTCAGGACTTGGGACACCAGACGAATATTGGCGTTTGAGAGGAAAGTGTTCATACTCCACTTAGCTGGGATTCTATGTTGCATCCACTCATATGAATTGTTCACTAACATGCTACAAGTGAAATTATTGAATAAAGTTACTTATTAGTATATCTAAAATCGTTTGCGATACAGAGCCATTAAAAATTTATGCTGTATTTGATGAAAAAATTAATTAAAGAAAAATACCTAGCAGACGAATTCAACCCACAGAAGGCCTTGACCTTTCTGACCTTTCGGCAGTAAAGGTTGTATTGTTAACAAAATTATAAGTAAAAAAATATTTTGGTGTGTCTGCCTGAAAGAGAATATTAATGGTTAAAGTAATAAATTCTACAAAAAAAATTAAATTGCCTTTTTAATTTAAATTTATATTGTTTAGAATTATTATCTGCGGGACTTTACTGGGATCCAAAATCGAAATGGCTACCGCATTTTTCGTCTCTTCTGGTCAACTTGTGGATCCACTTCAAGTTTGATGATTATCAGGTTGCGTCTGCGGCGAGCTCTGTCTTCCGACTCAGCGACTTGTTTCTTTGCTTGCTTGTTTGCTACGTCTTCTAAGAGAGCCACGTTTTCAACTTTATATTTACCCTGCTCCATCATGCCCTCCAGTTTCTACTCGACTCTCATCGATGCCTGATGTTTTGTGTACAATGCCATGAAAATCGCATGGGAGGGGTAAGTTTTATAACTTCGAATCATTCATCATTTTATTATAGAGTTTTGTTTAGTAATAGTGTTTCAGCTTTAATTAAATATGGCACACAATAACCAATAAATCTCTTTGTTTACGTTCAGTGGATGCAGTGGGTTTAAAAGATGGATGATTGGAGGCCCTGAAGTTTCCAGAGTCATTCAAGAATTTGAGACATGTATTGAGAGCAAGATAGCACAGGGCAGACCATCACTGTTCGATGAACATCACGAACAGAGAAAAGGTTTCCAGGATGATTTCAAAGCTGACACTGCAGACTTGGTAGCTGCCATTCAGCATGCTGGAAATCCCTTTCTGGAGAGGAGTGCGGAATTTGTGACCCTGCACAATGGCAACATTGTTGATCCTGCCGTTCATGACTCAATGCGGAATCTTCAGGATATCGGCAGAGAACAGTATGAAAAATTCCTCAAAGACAGGCTTGTTCTGCGAGCAAAGAAAGTATCAGAGCCTATCAAAAGGAACAACATGCTCATGATTTCAGGGACAAAGCGAAAGAAAAAAACTGCTGAATCAAACAAGATTGCAAATTTGAAAAGTGACTGCCATCTTTTGTCCCAGTTGTACATTGCTTGTCAAACTCGGAGTGGGGGGCTAGAGGAATTTTTCATGCATTAAAATCACCCAGCACCTCCTACACTATCTTGTGATGGAAAATTGCGTTCCACAACAAAATCAACTCTCCTTGAGTGCCTTGAACCTCTTGATCAGCATGTTCAGACCACTGATCACATTGAATCTGCAGTGCATGTCGAAAACCCTACTAATAATGCCCTGCCTGTTAATACCCTCCAAACTGAAAGTGCCCTGCCTGACAATAGCCATCCCACTGATGTTTCCTTGCATTGGGATACCCACCACGCTGATGTTGCTCTGACCGCTGAAACGCATCCCACTGAAATTGATGTCATGATCTTGGATGGTGCTGCCATTGTGAACATGCTGAGGCCTGGACCAGCAAAAACTGTAGGTTCCTATGCAACAGATGTATTCTTGCCCTACATTACTAAGTCAGTTCAGCATGCACAACGTTTGGACATTGTTTGGGACATTTATAGAGCTGACAGTCTCAAGAGTGGCACAAGAGAATCCAGGGGACAGGGAAAATGCAAGAATGTGACACCTGAAACAGTGATCTCTTCGCAGTGGAGTAGCTTCCTCAGAGCTGATCTTAACAAGACAAAATTGTTTCATCTTCTCGCGCAGACTGCAATAACATCAGGGACAGAAAAGCTGATCATCTCAACACAGGGGCCAATCGTTCTATCAAACCACCCGATTGACCACACAGGTTTGTCTCCTTGTAGTCATGAGGAAGCAGACACTCGGATAATGGTGCATCTTGCACACGCTTCAAAGACCTACCAGAGGATACTCATTCGTACTGTGGATACAGATGTTGTTGTCCTTGCAGTGGCAGCTGCAGCACGCCATCCTGAACTGCAAATATGGATTGCAATGGGAACCGGTCAGCATTTCAGATACATTGCAGCCCACAGAATTGCCCAAGCATTGGGTGCTGACAAAGCATGCTCCCTGCCAATGTTTCACAGCATAACAGGCTGCGATACAGTCTCCTCTTTCAATGGGGTTGGCAAGAAGAGAGCCTGGGAGTTGTGGAAGACTTGTCCAGAGATCACAGAAGTATTTCTAAGACTATCCACACTGCCTTGCAGCTTGACCCAGGAGGACAGAATGGCGCTGGAGAGATTTGTTGTGCTGCTGTACGACAAAACAAGCAACACTGTGGATGTGAACAGTGCAAGAATGGAGTTGTTTACCAAGAAAGGCCGCCAGATTGACAATATTCCACCAACTAGTGAAGCCCTATTTCAACACTGCAAACGGGCTGTCTACCAGGGGGGACACATCTGGAATCAAGTTGAAGATGCCACACCAGTACTTCCTGATCCAAGTGACTGGGGTTGGCAGCATGTCAGTGGTATGTGGAAGCCTCTCTGGACTGTTCTTCCTGAAGTATCCAATACTTGTCGGGAATTGTTGAAGTGTGCCTGCAAGAAGGGCTGCCATAGCTTTAAACGCTGCAAATGTTTAAAGGCTGGACTGAAATGCACTGCTCTCTGCAAGTGCAACAACTGTACACCAAGCAAATAGAGTCGTGGTGAGTAAATTTACCAAATATGGGGTGTGTTCTACATTTTTGCATTACATGTAACATGTAGATGACTGTTGACCACAGTGATATAATGAGTAGCTATATTTACTGATGTTGAAGTTTGAAGATGTATGATCAATGTGTTGACTGTACAATGTTGGATTGAATTTTAATTGGGTTTTGTTCATCATGGACGATGCGTGCGTAGCTTAGATGCAGAGTGATGTGAAGACTAGCTGTACCGGTTGTGGAATTTGAAGGTGTGTGATGAATGTGATGACTTTACATAATGATCTTGGATTGAATTTCATTTTGTTATGTTTGTTCATTATGGATTGTGTATTCAGGATGTGAAGACCAGCTATCCTTAGGTTGAATTCGAAGGTGTGCGATGAATGTGATGACGGTACATAATACAAAGGTCTGAATTTCAATTCTATTATTTATTTGTGCATCATGTTCATCATTTTTCTGTGTATTTACAATTCTGACCACTACTAGTGATGTTATCTGCTTTAAAAGACTATATCACATCATTATTATGTTAGCATTGCATTGTATTCGGAAACAATATACATGCGTTAGGCGGCCATTTTGAATTAATTTTTTAAAAATGGAAAAATTACAAAAATTGAGTGGCTCTGTATCAGACTTT